>PVJC01043968.1:0-14282 GCA_004026665.1 Murina feae
CTCCTTCCACCCCGAGTGCACAAATTTTTCTGCACCGGGCCCCTAGTTTACTTTATAATCCTGTTATTAAATTGATTTTTTTATTTTTTATTTTTAGTCAAAAGACCTGTTTTGGGAGCTTAATGGGAGAAAGCAATTTAGGGTTTCAAAGTAAGTAACCAAATGTGCTCAAGGCTGTATTCCCAGTGATGGCCACTGGATGGCAGGGCCACATTGTTTAAAATTCATGTTCAGCCACCGAGATTAGATTTTTCCCTGTACTGGACAATTCTAAGGACATCCTTTCTCCTCTAGTTTTTAAAAAATAATAGGCCAACAACCCTTTAAATTTTTATTCAATAAAAATTCATAAGCCACGTAATTATGCTTGCAGAACAGAGCATTTATTTGTTAGGAACTGCTTTCTAGTCCCAAGGCGTGGTGCTTTTGCAAAGCAGGACTGACACAGTAAGGAGGGCTTTCTTTCTTTTTTTTTTTTTTTTGTAATTGAGATTTATTTCCTTTTCTGCAGGCAGTTAATGTGTTATGTTATTACCTGTAGAGAATTTGATTCATGGTGTCATTTCCCTCTAGGCCATCCCTCCCCCTCCCCCGCCCCCATACACGTTTGCTTATCAAATTGGAACTCTAGGAGCTTTGGGTTGAACTCAGCCATTTAGTGTGGGGCCAGTCTTGTTTTGTTGTCCTAGATACTCGTGTCTGTTGTCAATTATGAGTTCAGGGAGTAGATTCTAATTGGCATTGCATGTTATGTCCCTCAGTGAATTTGAAAGTGACTGGGGTGTCCTAGCCAAATTACACAGATAGGAATATTGCCCTGGGAGAGTAATCCTCACTTCTAATATAAGGCATAGCAGCTGTGATTTTTTTTTTGTCATTTATTTTTTTTCCATTAACCAAATTTTAAAAGCTACTCTATATTAAATCATAGCTGTGCCAGAATTGTAGTTTATCAGAACATGTCTATATCAAACGATTGAGAGTAAGAGTCATTTCCTTTCTCTTAGAAGAAGTTCCTCAAACTTTATGATATTCCATATGAAGTGGTACAGTCTCTTAGATCTGATAGAAAATAGAGAGTTTGCATGGCATACATGATTTTGATTACAATAAAGATTTATACCTGAGAGTTGTATTTGTCTTGTTCAAAAATTATTTTTAAAATGATCTCAATTTTGAATGAATTAAAACAAAAACAAAAAAACAACCCGTATTTTGTAAGAAACTCTGCTCCAGTGTTTGGCAAACTTTATAAAGGGGCAGTTAGTTCATAATTTAGGCTTTCCAGGACATAGGTTGTGTCTATTCAACTGTACAGTTCAGAGTAAAAGCAAGCACAGACACTCTATAAATGAAAGAGCATGACTGGTTCAGTGAACTACTTTCAAAAACAGGTTGATGGCCAGTTTTGACCCAAGGGCCATAGTTTGCTAACCCTTGATTTATTCTATCATTAATCTGTCACATTAAAAACATAAAGATGTTATTTCCTTTTAAATTTTAAAAATTTATCTTTATTGTTGAAAGTATTATAATTGCCTGTGTTTTCCCCCCATCCCTCTCCTCCTTTCTCTCACCCCCTCCCCAGGTCTTTGCTGCATTATTTTCTGTGATCATGGGTTATGCATATAGGCATATAAGTTATTTAGTTAATCTCTTTCCACTCCACCACCCACTTTCCCTCTGAGAATTGCCAGTCTGTACCATGTTCTATGCCTCTGGATCTATTTTGTTTGCCAGTTTATTTTGTTCATTAAATTCCACATATGAGTGAGATCATGTGATACTTGTCTTTCTCTGACTGGCTCATTTTGCTTAGCAAAATAATCTCCAGGTCCCTCTATGTTGTCTCAAAGATTAAGAGCTGCTTCTTTTTTTTTAAGCTGCATACTATTCCATAGTGTAAGTATACCGCAGCTTTTTTATCCACTCATCTACTGATGGGCCTTGGGCTGTTTCCAGAGCTTAGCTATTGTAAACAACACTGCTCTGAACACAGTGGTGCATATAGTCTTTCTGCTTGGTGTTTCAGGCTTCTTAGGCTATATTCCTATGAATGGGATCATTGAGTCAAATGGCAGTTCCATTTTTCATTTTTGGAGGAAACGCTACACTGTTTTCCACAGTGGTTGTACCGGTCTTCAAACACAAAGATTTTAAATTTTGTTTTTAGTCACTTAGGAGAAAGAAATGTAGTACTTTTCATTTATCTCAATCAGAATACCCCAGCAAGCCATGAGAACTAATGAAGAAAGTGCACCGAAACAGTGAACATCATCAAATCGCTCTCCACCCTGGCTCTGTTATTAACTAGGTTTTTTTGTTTTGTGTTTTGCCTGTTTGTCATTCTTTCTGAACATACAAAGAAGTTAGTCAAGGAAATCCCTTTCCTTCTAATAGTCTTTCAGTACAGACATTCCTTCTCCTGGAAAAACAAGTAATTAATAATGCATAAATTCCTGAAATCTGCAGTCTTAGATCTTTACTAGATTCTTCAAGGGAAATTGCTAAATGTATATTATTATATAAATAGGAGTATACATTTAAATTGGAGCCTTGCTTGTAACACAGCTACCTTGAGTTCTTATTCTTGAATTTTTGTACTTACCTCTGACCTGTATGGTTTTAAAATTATATATATATTGATTTCCCTGTATGTACTCACAGAATCCTGCTCTTTAATCCTTATAGGTAGTTAATGCTTTGTCATTGATGGCAATGCTTTAGGACACTTTTTTGTCTTGGCCCGACTCAATAAAGTAAAAGGAATCCTTTGGTTTGCCTCCTGATTGCTGATGAAGTGAGATCCTGATGAAAGTTTTGAGTACAGTGGAGAGGAAGAGATGGTGTGTTAAGAGATTAAGCTGTGTTCAGAAAACTAACGTCCCACACTCTGGCTGGTAAAGTTAAATTTGAGTTGTTTCATTCATACAAGGCTCAATCTAGAAAGCTGTGAAGCTGGATAAATTCAACAGTTCTTGAGATTCCAGATTAGGTCATTCGAGGAGAATGATGGTAGAGTGACGCACTGTTGCATTTGCATTTGAACCCCAAGTGTGGCAAGGTCTGAGCCTGTCTACAGGAAGTGTGATGTGGAGATAAGGAGCTGATTGCAACTCCAGGCAGAATTTTAAAACTTTTCTCTGCATTCCCTTTGTTCAGGCCTGATAGAGCTTATCATGGAGTCTGAACAGACGTTTCTTTCATATTTCTAGAAAAGTGAGGTAATTTAATAGTGCTTATTATTTAATGGGTTGGAATTAATTTGCAACGTTAGCTCTTCTCCATGTTATACCTGAAGTCAGTGGAGACGGTACCTGGCTAGGTGTGGGAGTAGGTACATGGGTGGAATTTCTCCTGGAGGTCTCTTGAAAACTTGGTATTATTTAGAATGGTCCTGGTACAGTTGAACACTCTGTGTGCTCTTGAATGTATGTCTTCAGGGAAAATCACGAACACTTTAGACATTACCGTTGTTAATGAAATACATTTCAGAAGTTCCAAAGGGCATTTTTTTTCCTTTGAAAACCTCCTTTTGACTTCAAGGGGATTAAAAAAGAGAGGAAGACTCGGCGCTTCTTGCGAACTTGCCTCGGTTTCATCGAGCATGCCTCTGTCACAACCACATCACTGAGCTGCTTCTTTATAAAGTCCAGTGTTTTTATAAATGTTAGAAAGAAGTTTCTATAAGAACAAGATTTTTATGAAATCAAGTATGGTAAACCTACAAACATCCTTCTGAAATCTTTTGGCTAAAACATTAGAATGTTACAAAGCTCAACCCGATAACACTGATCATATTTGCTGTTTACATAACACCAGGCTTCTGAGGAGCTGAATGGACTTCACAGGCATTGCTTGCTGAAAGCCCACACCACGGCCGGGAGAGGAAAGTGGGTACTTCCGTTTTCGTGGCGAGGAAGACGAGAAGGGTGAAATGGCTTATCCCCATTTTCAGAGGAGGCCAGGCATCGCGCCTTCCACATTGCCTCCCCTTCTCTTTCTTACAAAAGTAATTCCTTTCTCTGACAATAAATATTTATTTGCAACAGAAGCACTAATAGGAACATGCTCAACTGGCTGATAGAATATAGCAAGGGACAGATTCTCCTCCCCCTCCCCCCCCCCCAGTTTATAATCTTAATAAGACAAACAAGACAAGACATGAAAATACAGAGACTTGGAGTGCAATTTGCACTGCTGAGAAGCAGTTGGCTCCTAGTTTCAATTTCTCCTCGTGAAGTCACATACATATTTCATCTTTGGAATATTTTGGCAATATATCCGGCTAAGAGCTATAAAGCCATTTAATTTGTTTTTTTGGTAAAGCATTCATGTCTGGGTAATGGATTTGTACATCACGTGCGGCCTGTAACGTGGCTAAGTGTTCTGATTGACAGAACACCCACGCTCAGACTTGTTTATTTTTGATAAGGAAAATGCCAGCTAACTTAGTCCATATGTGCTCTTCAGCAGGATGAGGCTAATTTCCATGTAATGGACAATCATTTAAAAATAAAAAGGCAAGGATAATAACAGCAATACATATGAAAACTGGATTTTTCCTTTCTTCTTTTCACTTAAGATGTTTTTTAAACATTAACCCATTAGCTTTACCAATATGTTTTTGAAAAATTAACAACCTCATTACTTAAACTTTTTATTCTTTTTAGAAGGAACAGACATTTAAAAACATAAACAGTTTGGAAAATATAGCAAAGTTAAAGTTATATAAAGCATTCTGTTCATATGATAAACATATTAGAAATCTTATGGCTCAAGCAAACCAGGGCTGGGTCCAGAAATGACTACAAAGCCTATTTCATATGTTTTGGAAGAAAATTAAAACACTTATATTTTCTGAATCCCACTCCATGACACCTTCTGCATAAGTGCTTTTGTTGAGAGCCTGCTTTTCTTTGTCAGAACCGTGAATCAGCATGGTCAAAACTGGGAGGGGTCTGAGATTTTAGCCTCCGTACAAGTGAACAAGTAAGCTTGCCAGTGTCCTTCTGGATGAAACTCCTGGGTCAGGGACCATGGACATTGTAGCTCACAGCGAAACAAGCAGGCGCTTCCTGCCTGAGCCAGTGCTCCGGGCCCAAGGAGTCTCAGAAGGGTGAGAGGCCGGCCCAAGTACTTCCTGTGCAGACCATCAGGGCTTGGAACCACGTCTTTGGGAAAACAAGTGTTGTTTTTTTTAGTATTGTGCAGGAAATAAACCTGCTTGAACTTTGCTGAGATGGATGAGATTTTTAATTTTATTTTAACCCATCCTCTGTTCTGGAGGTGACACACAACTCCATTGTTTAAAGCTGTTTGTTATTCAAACATTTTTTGAAAAGATAGTCTGGGGGGAAAAAGACAGTTCTTGTGCTTACGAAATGGACAGAAACTTCAGAGACCCCTGGGGCATCATCTCCCAGGAAGCAGTTCCTCTACTGTTTCATATTCTGATGCAAATTTGACATTTCTGGTTCTAATGTAAGAACTAATTATTATGGATCTAATCTGGTTCAGTAAATTTGGTGGTGTATCTCTTCACTGGAAATAAAAAAAAAGTGGCTAGGAAACATAATTAATACTTTTTTAATCAAGAGAAACAAGATGGTCTGGACAGGTTTATATTATTCCACTGCTAGAGCATATGTGCCCCAGCACATAGTAAGTGCTCAAAAATTTGTTAGGGTAATGTATTTCTTAACATTTATTTACTACAACTAGGCCATTTATAACCTGTAAAGGTTTTGATATAATACCAATAAATGATACCTGAAATTAGTGGAATTTGATACAATTTGGTGGATGATACATAAAGACTAGATATTAATGAGAAAGTAATGTTAACAAAAGTAATGATATGTAATAACTTAGTACATTTAAACTTCTCATAAGGAGTTCAGGACATTCATAAGCATCATCATTTCATTTTACTTTAATATTGAACAATGCAGATGTGATTAAATACCTATTAAACCCTAACTGGTTTGGCTCAGTGGACAGAGCATCAGTCTGCGGACTGAAAGGTCCCAGGTTCGATTCCGGTCAAGGGCATGTACCTGGGTTGCGGGCACATCCCCAAATGGGAGGTGTGCAGGAGGCAGCTGATCGATGTTTCTAAGTATCCCTCTCCCTTCCTCTCTGTAAAAAAATCAATAAAAATATATTAAAAAAAATAAATACCTATTAAGTGAAATAGCTATTATGATATTATATAGTGTTTAACTTAGAAGAATAAATAATAATTGCAGTTGTTTTGCTAAAATGTGAATTAATATAAGCTTAAGGTTTTATTGTGGCAAATAACTGTAGTGATTATTGTAAGTAAATATAGTAATACAGTTTTAATATTTTAGTACCTTTCTGTGAGATTACAGTTTTTCATATTTCATTTAAAACAAGAGGAAACAATGATTATGTAATTTAGGTCTTTAAAAAGTTAATCTTAAAAAATTTACTCTTGGAGACATACAAAAATATATTACTATAAACTGTAACATGTAGGGAATTCCTTAGAATAGCCTTAGACTGGCACAAATCACTGACCTTCAAGTGTCATTCCTCATCCCATCCTTCAGCCTTCTGACAAGATCTAAGCACAGACATAAAATTTGCACATTCCGACTACTAAGCAAGGGTTAATGGTTTCTTTCCAAGCTTTCATTTGTGAGGCGCTTTCGCTCATTTCTCTTTCTTTATTCATTTATTTGTTTATGGGATTGTACTAAGGAGACAGTATTCAAAGTCGAGGCAGACACGTCCCTCAGTCTAGAAGGTCATCATGACAGTTTGGGACATGCTGTTGAACCGCTGACATTAGACAAAGATGTGTGGGTTGCTGCAGCATCCGAGATTTCTTAGCAGGATCTCATCCCACTGGCGCACATGTGGTTTTCTAGACTCTGTGGCGACCTTGGAGAAAGTCAGAGATGAAATAACAGATTGCCTTCAAGTGCTGCAGTCCAGCTCTGGATTTTATTGGCAGTTACATATTCCACTGTTTATTTCATTAAGTGCAATCTGTTTCTCTGTCCCATGCAGAACGTGAAAGATGATGGACAGCATGTGTGGAGACTCAAGCACTTTAACAAACCCGCCTACTGCAACCTCTGCCTGAACATGCTGATCGGGGTGGGCAAGCAGGGCCTCTGCTGCTCCTGTGAGTACGCTGTTCTGCCTAGACATCGTCACCTCCAGCCAGGAAGGGTGGAGGTTCATGGAAATGTCCCATTTGTGGATGGAGACCTGGGGAATGATCCTGACCCTCCCTGTGACTGTGATTTATACTTCCCTGTGGTGTACTTCTCAATGTTGAGGCCACTCTCCTTTGAACTGTCTTCAGTTTTAGAAAACTCGCTTTTAGAAAAAAGCTAAGGACATTTTCCAGTTCGTTAGCCATTTTCTTTTCACTGTCGTTTAATTTATTCATTGTTTCCATTTCTACTGAGATGATTATAAAAATTTCCAAGAGTTTCTCCTATGTATATCTATTTCAGATTTATCCTTTTTCTTTTCTCTTCTTTTTGTTTCTTTCCTTTTCTTTCTTTCTAAGTTAGCTACCTTATTTACATTGATTTCTCATTATGAGTCAGCTCCTTCAGGTCTTTTAAAAAACAGGCAAATTAATTGACTCACTTTTCATTCAAATTAAGAAATCACAAGAAATACAAACTAATCTTACAACTTAGGCACATTATTTTTAATGCTGTTGTGAGGAAAATTCCTATCTGATTAATGTATATTGGAGCCCAAAACCTTGCCAGTTCATGAGTTGTGGGTGTTACTTTCAGTTCAGTACATTTATTTTTGCTATTTTCATTGTATTCTATTAAGTGAGTCATGCCCAATAGAATTTTCTAATAGTGTACTTTAAAATTAATTTATAAGTCACCTAAGAGTTTTAAAATCTGCACCATGTATGTCTGAGAAACTTTTACTTCCCCTGATGCCTCTGTTAAAACAGTGGGTATATTGTGTCCTCCTCACCCAAGTGTGAAGTTATCTTGGTCAGGTGATTTGTCCATCTACACCGTTGTCGATTATGGAACTGTCAAGTTTATTAAACACATGCCGTTTTTGTGTATTTATATTAAATCTAATCTCTTCCTTGGCTTCCATACAATATGTCATTTTCAAGTATTGTTTTTAGCAAGTAGTTTCTTTAGTAGTATATTTGAGAACTGACTTTCTCTCAGATGTGTCATCTCATTAAAACACGTTTCAGGACCACATTTAAGTGTTTTCTTGTTTAAGGATTTTCATAAGTTAAGGTGAGAATTTTTGCTCACAAATTTTAAGTGATTAGTGTGTCAAATGCAGTACTCTTCATATTATTGTCCATATGGAAGACAAATGGACAAACCTGCCCACTGCAACCCAGTTGTGTGGAATAAATGTATGGAATAAAAATTAAATAAAAAACAACCATGTAGCCCTCAAAGAGAGAGAGAGAGAGAGAGAGAGAGAGAGAGAGAGAGAGAGAGAGAGAGAGAAAGAGAGAGAGAGAGAGAGAGTTTTGCAAATGTGGATAAAATAGAAAAGTTTACTATATAAATATTATGTGGATTAGACTTTTTTGTTTTAATTTTATGCAGTTGTTAGTTTTTGTTTGTTTTATTAAGCGGGCTAGATGGTTGTTTTTATTTAATTTTTATTCCATACATTTATACATTTAGAACTCTTTTTAAAAAATATATTTTATTGATTTTTTTACAGAAAGGAAGGGAGAAAGATAGTTAGAAACATCAATGAGAGAGAAACATCAATTAGCTGCCTTCTGCACACCTCCCACTGGAGATGTGCCCGCAACCAAGGTACATGTCTTTGACCGGAATCGAACCTGGGACCTTTCAGTCCGCAGACCAACTCTCTATCCACTGAGCCAAACCAGTCAGGGCCATTTAGAACTCTTAATTGTTCTGTTATTAAAAGAACATCTGTATATAGTCCTAAGTTATTGTCATAACCAAGCCATGAAATAGTTTGAAGATGTCAATGAAATACATGTCTTGGATTTATTTCACAATTTACATGTGTACACACACATAGATATGTTTTTATGTGTATAGATGCATATTTGCATATAAATATAAAATTTCTTTGCATTTGTGTATGTGTTGTTGTAACATGTTGCCTCATGAAGACTGTTGCTTTTGGACATACAATGCCATGAGGACAAATGAGGAGGGATGGACTGTCTCTAACGGTCTGACTTGTATGATGAAATCTATTGTCTGAAAATAGACTAATCAGCCATTTAAAGTTTAGATAAATCAATAGAACAAACAGCATAAACTCATGGACTTTTATTCCCATGACTGCCAGCTGCTCTCATGCCTATACTTTGTAAAATATAGATCTCTTTTTCTAGCAAATGACACCAGGACATTTGGCAGTCATCAATTTGTCTTTAAGATTTTTTTTTTTTTTTTGTCATCTGGAAGTTATTGTGAAAAATTTGAGGGAGTTCTGATTTCATTAAGCATTTCCTGCTATGCCATGATAGAGGAGTCTTGGTTTTTTACATGCATAATATTTCCTGTGCTAATTGGTCTTTTGTATTCCATGGTAAAAACAGTCGACTTTGAGTTTTCCTTGATGTGGCTGATTGGATTGATTAGGGAGCAGTGGATATGAAATGAGATTCCGTTAATGTCATTCTTTCCCTATAAAACGGCAGCCAGGACCAGGATGAGCTCTGACTGTGTGTCCGTGTTTCCTTGCAGTTTGTAAGTACACAGTGCATGAGCGCTGTGTGGCTAGAGCACCTCCTTCTTGCATCAAGACGTACGTGAAGTCCCGGAAGAACACTGATGTGAGTGAGTGGCAGGGCTGGCTTCCTGAGGGTGGTCTTGACGGTGCATGGACGTCTCCTCTTACCATCACTTTCTTGTTCTGTTCTAGGTCATGCACCATTATTGGGTTGAAGGCAACTGCCCAACCAAGTGTGATAAGTGCCATAAAACTGTCAAGTGTTACCAGGGCCTGACAGGACTGCATTGTGTTTGGTGTCATATCACAGTGAGTAACACTGGAAAACAGATCTCTAGAATCCACTCACTTTGAAGATTATATCCAAACTCTCCAAGAGTCCGGACCCTGGAAGAGCACCCTGAATTCAGACGAAGCATTATTTCATCTGGCTCCCAAAGGGATAAGGTTTAGGGTCAGATTTGACCTCATAGAATCCAGAATTTTAGAGCTAGTGACAACCTCAGAGGTAATACTGTTATACACTTTGCAACTTGTGCTCTGTGAAGCCACAGCCAGGTGTGAGCAATGAGCACTGGACTCTGATTGGGTAGAGTTCATCTCCCCTCCCCTCCACAACCCTATTTTAGTAGAGTTTTCTGTTTTACGTATGTAAATTCATTTTAATCTCATAATCTCTGGATTTGAAAAGGGTGGAAGCGTGAACATGTGGTGCAAAGCTTAATTATATAGTAAAGATACTAAGGTCAAGGAAAGCTAAGCACATTAACCTTGACCACATGGCTAAGTAGAGAGGCAAGTGGGTTCATATTTAGTTATTGATGCTACTAAGAACTCACTTATCCCTTCTTTACAACATGCTGTTACGTTGTTCTCTTAGTTCAATCATAAAATGAAAGATAAGAGATGTAGAGGTAAATTCATTTATGGTATTGACAATAGGAAAAGAAGAGACAAATTGGTCTTTCCTGGAAAACTTGAGGACTTCACCTGGCTTGCATGATTGTTAAAGCCCACTTCAAATGACCTCTGGAATAAATGCAGTTGTTAGATGGTACCGCTAGTGTTTCATCTTTATTTTCTGAGGATTAATTAGAATTGACATTTTCAAGAATAACCATTTTTGAGAACATAATAAAAATTTATTTATAGGACTGGGTGTTTTTGTTTTGTTGTTTTGTTTTTGCCAATTGGTTTTGTTTTGTTTTGTTTCTAGCTAGTGTTTGAGTTCTCTTGTTGTAGGACAAATTGTTCTTGCTTTTGTGGGAATGAAACAGGTAGGAGCTCTCTTTCAGTAAAGCGAACGAGTTTCTTTGCAGTGTCCTTCACTCCCTTCACCCCATTTAAAATATTTTTTCTTAAACACACACGCACACACATAGCATAATAAGACAAACTGTGACTTGCTTTTCAAAAATAAAATCAAATACTTTTTAAAACGAACACATTTTCTTCAATAGTTTTCAGATATTAAATTGTATTTATGTTTGAAACTTCCTCAATTATGAAAAACAGTTTTATTTTTTGAAGTGTTTAGTTATTATAACAGGATGTCCAACAATGATTTAAATTACACATAAGAATTACTCAGACATGCTGAGTCCTCAGTTTTAAGAAAACCAAGATTTCATTTTTTAAAAATTTATGTATATTAAAAATGGTCATTTCTTCTTATTCCGCTATGAAATATATAGGTTTTGTAGAAGCCAGCTCCTCTTATTTTTTCTATATACTCCATCTTTCACTAGTTACTTTTTTCCTAGTTACATTTTTAACAGAAACTGAAACTAGAGAATATCAGAATTTATTTCTTCTTTTTATTTCAAGTTATTTTCCCTTTCTTCATAAATTTCAAATGTCTTGTCTTAAGTTTATTCTTTTTCTTTTCCTGAAAAAAAAAAGTGTTTTAAATATGTACTCAGCTTGAACACTAAAAATATGCATTGCTACCTCCCTAATAGCAAAGCTTTACAGCTTTCAGAATTTTCTTTATTTGATGCCTTTTCTCCTATCTGCATTTAATCTTTATGAAGTATGTCTACCACCCTCTCCATTCTATGGGAATCACTCTCCACAAAGTTCTCATTACTAGTGGTTCACTATTGATACGGCATTTTGAAATTATTTTTGTTTTGTATTCCATTTTATTTTTCTCATTTTATTTCTTTTGTGTTAATAGTTTCTTTCATCTATGACTCCAAAATCTACATTTCTAGCTCAAACATTTACCAGTTAGACATTTATATTTGGTCTTGATCCTGGCCCCAACCTTGCAAGAAATTAGGCATATATATATATATATATATATATATATATATATATATATATATATTGGTTTTTGTTGTTGTTGTTGTTTACAGAGAGCAAGGGAGAGGGACAGAGAGTTATAAACATCAATGAGAGAGAAACATTGATCAGCTGCTTCCTGCACACACCCTACTGGGGATGTGCCCGCAACCAAGGTACATGCCCTTAACCAGAATCGAACCTGGGATCCTTTAGTCCACAGGCTGACACTCTATTCACTGAGCCAAACCTGTTAGGGCAGGCCCTTCTTTTTTACAAGACAGAAGAGTTCTACTTCCAAATAAGCTTTACTTTTTAAAAATCTATGGATTTTTATGTTTAAATCAGTTCAGACCACACACCCTAACATCTTAACTAAACATCAATGTGTACATGAAGATAATTCTACTTGTTCACTATGGCAGAATACAGTCTAAACTAAGCATGTCAAACTCAAAGGCTAAAGGGGGCCGAATAAACAAGGTTTAAGTCTATGTGGGCCACAAAAAACAAAAGCTTAAATTGTCATAGAAATGTAAGTTTGTTTTCATAGAGATATGCTGAATGCAAAGGACTGAAATAAATGAGTAATCATTAACATAAAATAATAGAACATTTTAATAAAAATTAATTGTTTTTCTTGAACGTTAATTTACCAGACACTGAATAACTGCACAGATTAATAAGTGTAATGCAAATAAACCAATTTTTCTCCTTCTCTGGAAGCGAAATATTTCCTGTTGCGCACACCAACCAAGTCAGTCCAAGACTAATGACACGGCAATCAGCTGCTAAAATACTCACTGCTGGTATTGGTGGAGAGAACTGGTGCATCTGTGCATAAGGGAAATCAATGGAACATGATTATAGTAATCAGTCATTAGCAAACATTGTAGTTCATTATTAATAATTATGTATAATAGGATATTGTAAAAATGAGTTACTAAATTTCTATTAAAACATTTCTTACCTACGGTTACATTGGCTGGGCTGCAAAACTATTCATTGTGGGTCCTATGTGGACTGTGGGCTGTGAGTTTGACATGCTTGGTCTAAACTGCAAATATCTTTATATCCCTCAGTTCTACTCAGGAAATAAACCAACCATGAGCACTGTGGTTTAAGGCAGAGTCAGAAAAAGTGGCTGTCCTCTTACAAAGTTGTTTCCATCCTGAGGCTTCCGACCCACCTCAAGCTTATTTGCTATAAACCTTCATCTCCAGAGTCCCATGGGTGTTTGGATTGTCAAACAAGAATAGCACACACACACACATACACAAAAAAAAACCAAAACACAAAATTCTCATATATTGAGGAAACATATATAATCTTATCAAAAGTAACTCTAGCCTCTGAGTATGTTTGGATTTTTTATTTTAAGCAATTATAAGAACTAATTAATATATTGATTTTGTACCTTGGGTAAGCAGAATAATTTACTAAGACCATTTATATATTTCGTATAATTCATACTTGATCTTCTTTAGCCGTGGTGTGCAAATTTTAGTGTCAAGTTGATTTGCTCTTGACTGATGCTCACCAACTACTACTGATTGCCTTTAAACAAATAGAATCTTCTTTCTAATGTCTTCATACATCCCAAAAAGTGCTATTCATGTAGCAAAGAGCTAGCAGAAGTTGTGACATTGATGGAATATGGCACCATAGATGAGGAGATTTAAGAAAGTCTATCTGGCCCTAATTGGTTTGGCTCAGTGGATAGAGCGTCGGCCTGCGGACTGAAAGGTCCCAGGTTCAATTCTGGTCAAGGGCATATACCTTGGTTGCAGGTATATCCCCAGTAGAGGGTGTGCAAGAGGCAGCTGATCGATGTTTCTAACTCTCTATCCCTCTCCCTTCATCTTTGTAAAAAATCAATAAAATATATTTTTTTAAAAAAGAAAGCCTATCTGAATGAAGTCCAGGAGGAATATATTACAGAGAGAAACAGAGAATAGAAGTTGACTTCATTTCAGGGCTTTGCAAATGCTATTATTTCCTTTTATATGTTACGTTTGGAAATGGCTTGACTCTTAGAAGTCAGATTGATCATATTATTAAAATGGTCATTCTCCAACTAATAAGATCAGACCTGTGTAATCTTGGGCCAGTTACTGGGTCATTTCCTAGTTTGTAAAATAGAGTTAATAATATCTATATTGTAGGATTGCTAATAACAATTCAATAAGTAGATGTGTTTAGGACAGAACCTCATATGTAGTAAGTGCTCAGTAATTGACAATTATTATCATAGTGAAACTTAGGTAAAATATTATGGAGGGTCA
>PVJC01043969.1:0-14328 GCA_004026665.1 Murina feae
AAAAAAAAAAAAAGAAATCAACCCAACCGACACTTCCAACTAGGACTTCTAATCTCCAGAACTATTGTTTAAGGCATCTAGTCTGTGATATTACAGTAGCCTAAGCAAATTAATATACCAATTTTAAGCCACATGGAGCTCTTTTACTTCTCCCTCATTTTTAAAATGAGCTACATCTACAATAATAAAAGTGTAATATGCAAACCCACCAAACAGCAGAACGACTATCTAAGAGGACCATGCTATGACACACACTGGTGCCAGGCCAGCCAAGGCAGGTGCTGTGCAATTGGTCAGGGGGCTGCCATCGCCCCACAATCACCCTGCAGAGGGAGGCCCAGGCCACCCTCTGAAGGGACATTGATGGTGAGGGGGAGGCGGGGGGGGCTCCATGGAACCAAGGAGCAGCACCAGACCAAGGCAGATGCCAGTGGGGAGTGAGGCTAGAGCTACAAAAGCCAGGACTGTGAGAGCCGGGGCTGTGGAGCTGGCAGCAGGGGGAAGGTAGGCCTACCCTTGCATGAATTTCATGATTCAGGCCTCTGGTAGCTACACTAATAAAAGAGAAAGATGCAAATTAACCATCACTCAGTTACTCTGCTACACCCACAAGCCACGCTCACCAGCCAATCAGGAGTGAGCAGGCAAATTAACCCAACTAAGATGGCAGTGGACACGGAGCTGGAGTGAGCAGGAGGCTTGGGTTGCTCCCTGTGATGGAGGAAGCCAAGCTTCCCACCTGCCCTGGCTGGCCCTCGGCTCTGCTCAAAGCTACAAAGTTTCAATTATATAAGATAAACAAATCTCAGATACCTGCTTCCAGCCTGCCCACTGAAAAAAAGAAAAAAAGAAGAAAAAGAAGAGGCTGGGAGCTTGGGTTTCTGGGGGGCATGGCCAGCCTGAAAACGACCCTCAGCTCCTCACCAGGCTGGCCAGGGACCCCAGTAGGGATCCCCACTGTGAAGGTGGTGTGGCCAGCCTGAAAAGGGCCCTCAGCCCCTCACCCAGGCTGGCCACACCCTCATAGGGTAAGGGTCCCCACTGGGGAGGCTTGACCAGCCTGCAAACAGCCATCAACCCCTCACCCAGGCTGGCCAGGCACCCCAGCAGGAACCCCCACCCTGATCCAGGACACCCTTCAGGGCAAACTAGCCAGTCCCCACCCATGCACCAGGCTTCTATCTTATATGATAAAAGGGTACTATGCAAATTGACCCTAACAGCAGAACCACTGGGAATGACTGGTCACTATGACACACACTGACCACTAGGGGGAAGATGCTCAATGCAAGAGCTGTCCCTGGTGGTCAGTGCACTCCCAAAGGGGGACCTCTGCTCAGCCACAAGCCAGGTTGGCAGCTGCCAGCACAGCAGTGGTAATGGGAGCCTCTCCTGCCTCCTTAACAGCGCTAAGGCTGTCCGACTACAGCTTAGGCCTGCTCCCCCATGGCAAGTGACATCCCCTGAGAGCTCCCGGGCTGCCAGAGTGATGTCTGACTGCCAGCTTAGGCCCGATCCTCTGAGGTGGGGAGCAGACCTAAGCCAGCAGGTGGACATCCCCTGAGGGGTCCTAGACTTAAAGAGGGCACAGACCAGGCTGAAAGACCCCCCTGAGTGCACACATTTTTGTGCACTGGGCCTTTAGTAATATATAATATGTTAAGCTGCCAATATTATCTCTCAAGAAAATACCATATTTGGTTTTGTAGTCAAAAAGTTTATTATACTCTTTCTTACATTTTTAAAAATCAAAAACATAATTACTGACTATATTAATTTTCTCAAATAATTGTGTGTGTATTTTAGCCCCAAATTGGTTATTAACACAATGGTAACAGAAATTTCTCTAAATTTATGCTTTTTTTTTAAATCTAGGAAATATCATAAAACATATTGCTACTCTTTTTATATAGCTAGTAAAAGGTAGCTAAGTGGTTCCTTCTATGAGAAACTCAGTATCTTTCCTATTTCTTTCTCTTTCTTGAAGTTGGATAAAATCTTTAATGTTTCAAGAACAAAAATGGAGTCTAAAGGTACTATCAGTTCCTCAAGCTAAAGGAACATAGAGAAGTTCTAAAATTTTAAGTAAAAGCCAATAGGAACAAATATGTTATATTTCTCTTATTCTCTTCCCCTTCAAGCTAAGACTCCCCTATCAATGAGAGTCTACAGCAACAACAAATGAACAAAAGGCCAAGTACAAATGAACAAGGTGGGAAGAGGCAAGGATCGAACTACTTAGACTTTCATTTAGTCTTGGACAAAAGAAGCACCTGTGGCTCCCGTGCTATAGTTCAAGTCACCATGTAGAGATAAATGTTGGCATCTGATGCCAAGCCCTCACTAAAGACCAAATGTTTGTCTGAAGGTTCTCTCTGGCTTCTACTTGTTGAGGCCCTTTTTGGAACACGGTGTGGAGGAACTATGGGGCTAGAATCCTTATCGTGCTTGATACACTTAATAACAAATACATGTTTTTTAGACTTACCGATTGCTTAATGCATTACCATTGGCCCACATCCAGCGCTGACTTGCATTTTGCTTTTTCAGTCCAATCCAGTAAGAAGAGTTCTTCAGATAGTAGGTCAAAAACTCCTTTTACAAGATACAGACTGTTGTAATGAATGTCTCCTCATTCTCACTATCTTTTTCATTCTCACTATCTTCAATGCTAATGTCCTTCTTTGAGCCCATTATTCTCTTGTTAGGGTTTCTGCAACAGCTTTGTGAGATGACACTGTGCTTTTATATTTGCCATT
The DNA here is from genome assembly GCA_004026665.1 of Murina feae. NCBI lineage: Eukaryota > Metazoa > Chordata > Mammalia > Chiroptera > Vespertilionidae > Murina > Murina feae. The sequence goes on from PVJC01043969.1 coordinate 2,760, forward strand.
TACTACTTCATCAGAGCAAAGACAATGATTCTTTTAAAACTTAAGTCAGATCATGCCATATTTTTGCTCATAATTCTGCAATATCTCCCTATTTTATTTTACAATTAATTGTCTATAAGCCCTTAATGATCCAGATCCTTTATGCACCCCTTTATTCTAGGCGCAATGACTGACTGACCCCTTTCTGTTACTTGAATATTCCAGGCAAATCTCTATCCTAATGTCTGTGCTCCAGATGTTTCCTCTTCCAGGGAAGTTTATCCCTCAGGTTCCCTTGACTAACTCCCGCATATGCCTTATATTTTTGCTCAAGTATCATCGTTTCAATGAGAGAAGACCATCTTAACTTGCAGCCTACCCACTTGGAACACTCACAATAACACTTAATTTAAAAATATATATTTTTGCATAAAATGTACTAACTTCTATCATCCTACATAATTTACATGTTTGTTATAACTATTTTTCATTCCCTGTCTCTTCCCTTGGGATGTAAGTTCCATAAAGGCAAATATATTTGTTTTGTTGAATGTTGTATCATAACTATGAAGTATACGTGTCATATAGTAGCTCAAAAAATTAAATGATATTTATATTGCAAAGGAAAAAATCTAACCACTTCATTCTGGGAGCTGAATATGACCAACGTTCCATAATAGGCCATACAGTTTGCCTGGCTGTCTCTCCAAGTTTTTTCTTGTTCAGATCGAAAGAAGCATTTATTACGGATTTGATTCCAGCCTTGTGGACATGTAATTGCATCCCAAGTGCATGCCTTTTCTTTAAAGATCCTTGGATTTTTAACTAAAATTAACACAGTGATAGAGAGGGAAAAAAAATGAATGAATTGTAAGAAATAGAAAGAATTTAACCTTCAGGGTAAAAGTTATTTATTTCACATTGAAAAAATGTATTTTTCCATATTCATTTCAAATGGTTTAACTTTAAACATCAACTCAAAAAAGATTAAAGATAAAAAGCAAAGTATAAAGATATTATGATTGAAGAATTCAGATCTATGCTTAATTTAAGGTAGTAATAATAAACAAATAAACAAACTTCCAGAAGCTCAAACATTTTAAGCCACTTTCCTTCCTTGGTTTCTTCACACTATTGCCATTTTCTCTATTCATCTATTTCTTTCCTGTAGCCTACTATGGCATCTGGAAGACGTCCCACTGTAAATAAACCCATTCTCTGTATCATAACCCGAAAGGGCTGACTCCCTTTTGCTAACTTACCTGACAATAGCTGCATTTCAAGAACTACATTTCCCTAGCAGTTGGCATTGGAGGGAAAAATGTTGAAATTGTACTAGTGTTTTACTCTTCATTTTTTACTCTCCAACTTACTGTAATTAGATAAATGAAGTTATTTGTTAATGTATAGCCCTGAGAAAAACAAGATTTACCAAAAGAACACCTCCTACCCACAGCTGAAATAAATTACTTGTTCATAGTCAAGCCTATGAATGGGAAGCTCTTCAAATGGAGCAATAAACTAGCCGTGTGAGACTGGGATAAAAGCTAAGTTAAACAATCAGGTTACCAAAACTGTTTAAAAGTATCAAGTTCAAAATGATTTAAAAGCATCAAGTTCTAAAAAAACAGCTAGCATAAAAGTCAAGTATTTGGTTGAGAACTTGAGTCACCAGAAAGTCAAGCTTCCTCATTCATTCATTCATTCATTCATTCACCAACTACCAGTTGAGCAAGGCACCTTTGTGGCTATGGAAATACAACAGCATACATAACAACAACAAAATGTTTGCTCTATGGGATTTGCATGTGTAGGTAATTATTAGTTGGTCATAAAATATATCAGAGTGAGAAAGATTGGGACTGTTGGTAGAAAGAGTTGCAATTTTAATGCAGTTTTCAGGATAGGGTTCAATGAGAAGTTGCTATGTTCTTAAGGCTTGAAGTAAGTGAGCTCCTGAGGCATAAGTACGCACAGGGGAAGTAGCCATTAGCCAGATTTATCTGTTGAACACTTGAAATACGACTAGTTCAAATCTAGATTTCCTTAAGTATAAAATATACACTAAATGTCAAAAACTTAGTACCAAAAATTAATGTAAAAATCTTATTAATAATTTTATATTGTTACATGGTGTAATGATACTATACTGATTATACTGGGTTAAATAAAAATACAATCAAAACAATTTTTATTAGTTTCCTTTTTCCTTTTTAAAATGTGGCTTCTAAAATATAAATGCCGTTTTTGGCTAACATATTTTCACTGGAAAATTTTTCCCTAGAAGGTTAAGGGTGGAAAGCGGAAAAATATTTAGTAGGGAGAAGATGTTAACTAGAAATAGGGTGGTAATAGTAGAGGTGATGAAAAGTACTCAGATTCTGGTTATAGTTTGAAAGACCAGGCAAATTTGTTGATTATATTTGGGTTTGAGAGGAGGAAAAAAAAGTCAAAACATGACTATAAGGATTTGTATTTCAAAATTGGAAGACAGAGGTGCTATTTCCTGAGAGGAGGCAGACTTCAAAGAGAAGAGATTATCGGGAAGAGGTGGATAAACATTTCAGTTTAGACAAGGTTAAGTTTGAGATATTTGACAGTCAGGTAGGTAGATTTAAAAATTTTGAACTCAGGAAAGAGACACAGATTGGAGATGTGCATTTGGAGGTAATCAGTGCTTATGTGACGTTTAAAGTCCAGGTGGCCAAAGATGCAAGGGTAGAGAAAGAGGGGACCTTTTCAGGGATTGAATCTTGGGGCACACCAAAATTAAGAGGTCAGGGAGAAAAGAAGGAAGCAAAGGAAATCTGGAAAGAGGGATAAACTAGATGGGAAGCAAGCCATGAGAGAATGGTGTCTTGGAAGCCATATGAACAAATTATTACCAGGAAAAAGGAGTGTTGATTCCTATAAATAGGTCAAGTAAAAAGAAAATTGAGAAATTGATCACTGGACTTAGCAATAAGGAAGTTACTAATGAAATTGAAAGACAAATTGGGTAGAAAAAGAGGAAGTGGGAACCTGATTCGAATAGATATAACAAAAAATGGGAAGACAGAAGTCAGAAAAAAACTAGCAGAATTTTTTTTTCAAGGTGATTGCTGTAGAGTAGAAAAATATATTTGGCTGCTAAGGGAAGTCTAAGTTTTTTAAGGTAGGTTATATACCACCATATTGTATTGCTGATGAGATGTTTCCATTGACAATAAAAATAAACAAACCAAAACAAACACACCTGATGATGCAGGATAGAGAGAGAGAGAGAGAAGAATTACTAAAGTATTATTACTGATCAGGCTATAGGATTTAGTGTGGAACATGACTACTTCGTCAATAGTACCAGGAGTCTGAACAGATAGAAACGGAGGTAAGTAGGTGTGATCATGAAGGTATTTGAAAGTTTTCTACTAATTGTTATAATTTCTGAAATAAAATTGGAAGCAAAGATATAGATTTGAGAGTAAAGAAGGGGAAAGAGGACTTAAAGGCTTGGAGAGAAAGGAGATCTATGGGAGTGAGAGTTAATGCACTACGGAAATGTAATACAATTACTAGTCCCCACCAGGCTTCTTTTTAACCCTATCAAAGTTACACCTGTGTGATTCTGTGACACTCATGCTCTTTCAGCTAAAGAGCTCTGATAAAAATGCCGATTGGACCTTAAGATTCAGCACAGATGCTTCTCCCTTCATAAAGCCTTAATTGAATATCAAAAGCAAATTTATAATCTCCTGTTCTGCTTCAAAGTGGGCATATTTCTATTTGTAATTATTTGTGTTATTACTGTTTGTTAATATGCTTGTTCCTTAGGTATAGATGAATTCCTCTGAGGCCAGAAATCCCATTTTTTTTCATTTGGTTATCATCACCACCTAGTTCTTGCCTGAAGTTCAATAGATATTTATTAAAAGAACAATCATTGTAGAAGGCAAAGCAAGTGACTCAGTTGGAAGATGAATTAGATGCTCTTTCTGGGAGAACACTTTCTGTTTCAATTGTTCAATGTAGAATAAAGAAATTATCATTAACATTTTTTTTTTTAGCAAAAAAATTGTTCACTTACATTTTCTGGGAAATCCTAACATTGCCCACAGAAGAATGGTGAAGCTTCCACATAACATACTTGATACGATGAGCATTTTCTTTGTTGCTATACCTACAGGAAAGACATGTACGTCATTGTTCATGGAAGGGCAAGCAAGCAAACACCTCTTCCTCTATGCTCTGCTCACAGCCCGGTAATTAATATATTAGGAAGGTGAGAAAGGGTGTGAAGGTCTGAATTTTCAGTAGCAACAGCCTCAGAGTGCATTGGCTCCACTTTCTGGTGCCATTTCTGAGAACTATGTTACTCAGTGTTCTGCCCCTTTTCCAGCACAGATAACCAAACATCCTCCTGGGACGTTATCATCAAAGACTGTCTTTTCAAAACACAAGCAAACAAAAACCAACCAAACAACAACAACAACAAACCAGGACAGGACAGTCTTTTCCAAATGCTGTGATGGTAGGAATGTGGGGGTTGTATTTTCTTCTGGGTGCAAGCTGGGACCCAGAAAGGATGATAGGAAGATAAAGCAAGGCTTAGTTCCCGTCTCCAAGGCCAACCTCTGTCGCTCCCCTACCGGGCCGCTTGGCCTCCTGCTCCACAGCTTCCGGCCCATCGGGACTCTCGGCCCCTGTTCTCTCCATCTCCTTTGCGCTCCTGGGTAAATTCATCTGAGGTCACAGCTGCGGGGATAATCCTGGGGCACAGCTGCAAGTTGCTAATTACGTGTGGTGAAGACTACAGGACACGGAGACACCGGTGTTTGAGGGCGATGGGGTCGCAGAACTGAAGTGGAAATAGCACATCCATCAGGGATCCTCCACCGTGGCCCGCGGCAGGACTTGGGCTAGAGGTGTCCCTGGGCAGCGCCCACCAACTGCCCATCAACTGCCATGGCCTCTGGCGTTTTAAGAGGAGGCTGGGGCACTAACTGCTACCAAGCCAACAGCAACCCGCCCCCTTGCCCCGGGTGGCTAAGGCTGCGCGCCCAGGATTGGCTGGAGGACGCTGAGAATTCAGTCTCTGATTGGCTCCTGCTAGTCACCCACCTGCTAGCTGCTCAAAGCCGGGAATGGAGGGACCTGGACTTTGCATTTTGGATGCTATGGTGCAGTCTCCCTAAAATCTCAAGCCCGAGATTTTACAACACACAGGTTATGGGTTTGCATGCTGTGCATACGCTCCAGCACTACACAGTGGCTCTGCCCTTCCCCCCACGTTTTTAAAAATAAAATTTTCTGTTCTTAACTTCTGGGTTCCAAGTGTATCTGTTGATTGCTTAGGCATAATTTGGGGAGACAAACCCACGGTTCTTAAATGTGTCCATAGTACTTGAATGAAGGTTTGTTCTGTATATAGGGAGTCCTTCTTTTGAGCAGTAAAGCAGGATAACAAAAGTGTGCGAGCTATGACCATGTCATGTCATTTTAATAGTGGTGGTGGTGGTGGGGGGGGGTCTATGATGGTTCCTTGCTTTACCTATAAATTTTTTAATTTTATTTTTCTTTATTAAGGCATTACATATGTGTCCTTATTGCCCCATTGCCCCCCCACACTCATGCCCTCACCCCCCCGCCCCCGTGTCTGTGTCCATTGATTAGGCTTATATGCATGTATACAAGTTCTTTGGTTGATTTTTTTTTTAAATCCTCACCAGAGGATATTTTTCCATTGATTTTTTAAAGAGAGTGGAAGAGAGAGGGAAAGACAGAGAGAAACATTCATATGAAAGAAACACATGGTTGGTTGCCTCATGCAGGAGCCTTCCAGGCAGGGGAGAAGCCTGCAACCTAGGTACATGCCCTTGACAGGAGTCAACCAGGGACCCATTGGTCCACAGGCCAATGCTTCATCAACTGAGCCAAACCGGTTAGGGCTGACATTTAAATTTTTTGGTTGAAACATTAAAAACTCTCTTATTCTCCCTCAAAAATGTATAGGGAATAGAAAGCCAGTACAACTAATTTTTTTAGAACATTGTATGTAATTTGAAACATTCAAAGCCTTGAGAATGAAAATGCTTCATTTTATTTTGAAAAAAAAAACAAAACAAAAAACAAAACCAGCAACTTACTGAGAGTGCTTTGAATAGGTTGACTTCTTGCATAAGTTGCAATATTGGCAAGAATCTTTTCTATGCTCTCTCAAACTTTGTATTTCAGAGTTTGAATGGGCTTCCAGCATTGGATTGTTTGCATTTGAAATCGTTATGGGCTCCCCAGGAGTGACAACCACCAGAACCAGATTGTAGTCTTATGAGGCCTTTATTACACACTCCAGCGCGGGCCCACGCTTCACTGACAGCAGCGAGTGGCGTGATCGCCGAACACTGGCAGCAAGCCCCCTTTTATCCCCGCAGGGGAATTTGACAATGATTGATTAGTGAATACATACACAAAGCAAAGCTTTAGGTCAACTAGGGTGCAAGGATGAAAAACTTCAAAACTTTATCACGCGGTTTAGGGAGTTTCTGTTTGTCCTGGTTTCTGCTCTCGAAGGAACAGGTGCTAATCTACGGGGAGCTCTCTCTGAAGGCAGAGCAGCTGCTATCCATTGTAGGGAGTTCCTTCTACTTGGCTGGAGTATGACCAACCACATCCCACATCCTTCTTTCTTTCATTAGCTCAACCTTGGTTAAATGCTGCAAACCAAAGGCTTGGCCTGACGCCAGCACTAATAACTTCGTCCGGAGAAGGTTCAATGGCCTCTCTGAAATGTCTTATTTTCCTTATTATTTAAGCCAGCAAGCATCTCCAGAAGCCAGAAATAGCAGGGTTAAAATTTCAAAGGTTTTATATAAGATGGATGCATCAGAAATGTCAAGAAATATCTTTGAAAATTCTTTTGATGTAATTTTTTTTTTGGGGGGTGGCTGTAACTTCTTTGGGACATCTCCATCCTTCTCAACACATGCACCTTTCTTGTTTTTTGTTGATGGTTGCCTTCACTAAATTCTCCCAGCTGCATAGGTAAAGTCTCTTCAAAGTGGAAGCGTCAGTATCCCCATGATCAGTTATTTTTTTTATAAGCCCATTTACCTCCTATTTGACTATCACTTTTAGCATTATCACTTTTTGTTTCTTTGCTGAATTTTAGTAATTGTTGACCAATTCCTCTTTCTGATTATCTATTTTTGTAAAGTGTTCTATGAATTTATCACTGTAAGACAAAGAGGTAACAGACTACACTTAACTGAGTTAACTGATGAGAGATACACATGAAATAATCATTGAAAGATTTAGAAAGAAGTGATGTGGTGGCCATGGATCATGATGTATAATGATTTGTAGGCTGAAAAACTAACGATGAAGTTTGTACTTTATATAATTCTAGTCAATGCAATGTAAATATGTTGTAAATGTATGTCAGCATACTATAAAACTGAAATTTAAATGTATATGTAAAACATATATTTGGAGGGGGGTGTTATATAAGTAAACCATGGTAAATAAATTTGTTCATAATTAGAATCATACAAAACAATTCAAAATCACCCTCCACAATTCTCTTGCAAATTTGCCTGTAAATATATACACATATAAACATACATTAAATATACATATACCTTATTTTACACCTAAATTATGGACTAAGTGTTTGTATACCCCAAAATTCATGTGTTGAGCCCCTTCCCTCTAATGTGATGTTATTAGGAAATGAGTACTTGGCTAAGTAATTAGGTTTAGATGAAGTAATGAAGGTAGAGCCTCCATAATGTGTGTGTGTTCTATCTACATTTTTTTTTCTATTCAACCTGGTAATTAGGACAAATTAAAGGCTCGTTACTATACAGTATGCACTATGCTGAGTATTCAGAGATATGAGTAGGTTTGTTTCCAAAAACACCTATAGAACCTCACTACTAGGATCATCTATTTTGATAAAAAAAAAAAAGAGGGAAAAATGGGACTCAAATACAGATAAATGTTCAAGTGCCAGGCTATTGCTGGAGTATGGTCTTTCTTTAAGGAAATACTAAAGTTATTTGCTAAAATAAGAATGAATGTGTAGATTAAAGTAGACTAGAAAGCATTTGAAGTCAGTCCAACAGGTAATTGAGGGGAAAAGGGACTTGCCTAGCATAGATATTTTTCCAGCTTTTTTGAAATACAATTAACAAATAAAAATTGTATCTATTTAAAATACACAACTTGATGTTTTGATATATGTATACACTGTGGAATAATCACTGCAACCAAGTAATAATATAAGTATCAGTTTACATAGCTCCCATTTTATTTGTGTGTGTGGTGATAACACTTAAGATTTACTCTTTTGGAAAATTTTTAGTATATAATATGGTTTTGTCAACTATGGTCACATTTCTGCACATTAGATCTCCAGAACTTATTTATCTTGAATAACGAAACTTTGTACCCTTTGATATTGCCCCCATTTCCTCCTCCCTCCAGCTCCTGGGAAATGCCATTCTACTCTCTGCTTCCATAAGTTTGATAATTTTTGATTCCATGTATAAATGAGATCATGCAGTACCTGTCTTTATGTAAATGTCTACACAATATTAAAAGCAGCAACTTTGAATACAAGAACACAAAGTGGTATAAGAGGAGTAGAATTGTAGAGTTTCTGTATGTAATTCATGTTAAATTGATATGCATTCTTGAATCCAGTCAACCATTATGTAGGTAGAGCACAGGAGGTTTATCTCAGTGCAGTGATGCAATGCTGCGAGCACACTCCAGCAGTTCAGATCTTTCTGGCAAACCAGGAAGATGGCAACGCCCACCTGAGCCCCTCCTAGAGCCACGTACACAGTACCCCGACCTTTACGCTCATTGGCTCCCTAATAAGATGTTCTGTGATTGGCCACCTCTGCTATAAATACTGCTGTACTTCCTCAATAAAATTAGACCTGTGTCACAGAACCTGGTCTCTGGAGTCATGCATGCAAGCATCCTAGCACTAGGGGCTCTGTCGTCCTCACCCCTGGGAGACCCCCTGCTTCACCATTACATATAAAATCAGCCTCTAATTCATAGAATGGAGTGTATATAACACATACACTTCACTGGTAAAACAGGACTGTAGTTAAAATGTAGGAGAGAAGAATGTATTGGGATATATAACCAATAGTGTCTGATACAGTGTTATTGCCAAAAGCTTTAAAAAATGTGTATGGCCCTGAAGGGTGTAGCTCAGTTGGTTAGAGAATTGTCCCATGGGGCCGTGGGTTCAATTCCAGTCAGGGAACATACCAACATTTTGGGTTTGAACCTTGGTTGGGTTCACAGATGAGAGGCAACAAAAAAATTAATGTTTTAATGTTTTTCTATATCACTCTTGCCCTTCCTCTTTCTCTAAAATCAATGGAAACATATCCTCAGGTAAAGATTTTTAAAAACTGTGTGTGGGAAGGGGAATGGGGGGGGGTGGTGTTATTCACTGATTTCAGGACACAAAGAAAGTGGTAGCACTAATACTCCTCACACACACTATAAGAAAATCACAAAGACAAATCCATTCTGCTCAGTTTCAGCTGAGACTTCCAAGGTTAAGAGTAATTCACAAGTACTAAGCACTTTGTAGCTACTCAGTGCTCTATCACTTATGCAGCAGTTACTAAGAGAGTGTAAAACCAAGTTGACTTGCATGAAACCATGATTCTCCTTATGAGTACAAAGATATTTTAGTGAAAATGTACAAAAAGGAAATGCATTGGAAAAGAGTTGCCACTATGTTATACATCACCTCAGCAATCCACGGTGAGGGCAGGAAACCATTTTCCACTCCTCTCCAAACAAGTGAGAAGAGCCCTGAAGAGATCACTCAATGGACACAAATGTATTCCCTGGAGTTTGAATGGAGCAATGGCCATTACCTGACCCTACATAAGGAAGTCTAAAAACTACTTCTGGAGTAACCTGAAGCTGGCAGAGAAAAGAGATAAAGGGTTGATTGCAAGGTAGTTAACTTGGTTCCACCAATCACAAAGTGAAACCAGATGTACATCCCACCTTGGGAAACCAGATTGGGGTGATTGTAAAATGTATCCAATACAGATGTAATACAGCCTTTATCAAACTTCCACCAGTGTTTGATTCAGAAATATAAAAGTCCATCCTAAAATGTGTATGGAAACTTGAGATCCCAACTAGCCCAAACAATTTTTAATAAGAATAACAAATTTGGAAACTTTACACCTCTTGATTTCAAAACACATGGCATGGCTACAGTAATCAAAACAGTGTCATACTAGCATTATGACAGACATACGGAATAAGATAGAGGGTCCAGGAATCAATCCTCAGCTATGTGCTCATCCTTTCAACAAGAGGGCCAACCAGTCACCAGGGAAACAACATTCTTTTCAACTAATGGTGTTGGGGAGACTTCATGTATATATGTTAAAAATAAAGTTGAACTCTTACCTTATACTGTATGAAAATTAATTTAAAATAGATCAAAGACTTAAATGTAAGAGCTAAAACTATAAAACCCTAAAGGGGAAAGCTAGAGGAAGCTGGATTTCATAATTATTTCTTGGATATGACATCAAAACCACAGTCAACTAAAGTAAAAATATTTAAGATTACCTACATCAAAATTTTGTTTTAAATCCTGTGCATTAAACAACATAATCAACAGAGTAAAAGGGCATCCTAACAGAATAGGAGGGAATGTTTTCAAATTATCTTCTATAATAAAAGAGAAACATGCAAATGTGACTGTTACCACCAGCCAATCAGAGTGGCTGTATGCAAATTAACCCAGCCAAGATGGAGGCCAACAGCCAATCAGAGTGGCTGTATGCAAATTAACCCAGCCAAGATGGAGGCCAACAGCCACGGAACTAGAGCAAATCAAAGGGTTCTGTTGCAACTGCCTGTCTATGCTGGCAGTTGGAAGTGGCACCAGGGCACCAGGGTACCAGGAAGTGGGAAAGCAAGGTGGCGGACCAGGGAGCGGGTAAGAGGTGGCAGGGGGTCGGCGGCCTGCTTGGCAGCTGTCCAGACCCTTGGAGGGGCATCGGGGAGTGGGAAAGAGGCAGCGGGGGGTCAGTGGCCTGTTTGGTGGGCTTCTCCGGCCCTTTGTGGGGCACCGGGGAGCGGGAAAGCAAGGCTGCAGGGGCCGGGGTCCTGCTTGGCAGCTCCCCAGACCCCTTGGCGGCACCGGGAAGTGGGAAAGGAAGGCAGCAGGGGACGAGTGAGTGGGAAAGAGTTGGTGGCCTGCTTGGTGGCTTCCCAGGTCCCTTCTGGGGATCAGAGAGCAGGAAAAAACTGGCCTGACCACGAGGCGGGTTTTCCCTGCTTTCTGGTGGCTGGAGGAAGATGGGCAGTAGGCAAGCTTGGGAGGCAGGCAGGACCCAGCCCTGGCCACAGCTCATAAAAGAGAACAACATGCTGGGGAGGGCAAGAGTCTGAGAGATCAACATAGAGAGGATGCCTGCTCCAAGCCTTCACAGTGTGCCTGGTGGCAGGTCCCCAGCAGGTAGACACACACAGGAGGACTGCTACAAGCCTCAGATGCAGCTGGGGGCAGGTCCCCAGTGGCCACACACACACACACACACACACACACACA
>PVJC01043970.1:0-14300 GCA_004026665.1 Murina feae
CTGGACAGCTGCCAAGCAGGCCACCAACCCCCTGCCACCTCTTTCCCGCTCCCCGATGCCCCGCAAAGGGCCTGGGAAGCCCACCAAGCAGGCCGCCGACCCCCTGCTGCCTCTTACCCGCTTCACGGTGCCCTCCAACCCTGCTGCCTCTTTCCCACTCACGGGTCCTGGGTCCTGCGCTGTCCCGCCCTGCAGCCGCTCTGTGCACTTGGGAGGTCCCTCAGCCCGGCCTGTGCCCTCTCTCAGTCTGGGACCCCTCAGGGGAGTCCACCTGCTGGCGTGCCTGACCAGCCTGGGTGAGGGGCTTTAAGGCTGCCCACAGCTCCCATTGACCCAATGTCCCAGCAAGGTTGGCTGGACGCAGGTTTCCTGGAGTTTATCTCCTATAATTGATACTGTTCCTTTAAGGCCTGGGGTTATCTTCTATAATTGATACACTGTTCCTTTAAGGTGGCCTTCTAACTGAAGCCTCCTCTCTGCTTCACCTCGCAGTGTCTATAATGAAACAATTGTTACTTTTACTGATTAGGCCCAGGCTGCTCTTTCCTTCAGCTCCTGAGGATTCTATGATTGTTACATTGTTTCAAATCTGTGTTTCGCTAGAGGCAGTTTAAGCGGAGCGGGCACAGCTTCACTTTCGCTCCTGCCGCAATGGAAACTGCCCTTTACTCAGGTCTGTAAGTGGTGGCCGCCATGTTGGCTGGGCTAATTTGCATACAGCCGCTCTGATTGGCTGGTGGGCGTGGCTTACCCTGTCTCGGAGAAACGGTTAATTTTAATATTTTGCTTTTATAGAGTAGATTACTGCTATATACTACTGTATTACTTCTGCTATTACTCTGACTATTGCTATTTTATTATTGCTATGACTATATTATTGCTACTGTATTACTATGATTTTTACTCTTTTGTTTTACTTCTACTCTTACTTTGGATTTTTGTTTTTATTTTTTAAAATATATTTTATTGATTTTTTTTTTACAGAGAGGAAGGGAGAGGGATAGAGAGATAGAAACATCAATGAGAGAGAAACATTGATCAGCTATCGCCTGCACACTTCCTACTGGGTATGTACCCACAACCAAGGTACATATCCCTGACTGGAATCGAACATGGTACCTTTCAGTCCACAGGCCTACGCTCTATCCACTGAGCCAAACCAGTTAGTGTCTTGCTTTGGATTTTGAACTCCAGTTTCTCCTAATTTCAGAAAATGTCTAATCTTGTCAATTTCAAGGTAAATTTATTCTCCTTTGGATTTTTAGGTAAGTGGAAAACTCCCCTTTCAACCACTTTTCTTTTCCTCAGAGGGTGAGCTAACCACCTGGGGTTTACATCTGACCCTAGAGTGGGTGCAGGGCTGTGTGGTCCATAATTATTGTCCATCCACATGGAGGTACCTTGTTTTGACTTCAGTTTGTTCTTTAGCCTCAGTCCTTGCACACCTCTGAATCTGGGATGGCCTCTTCTGAGCCATTTTTGGACCTGTAGGGGGTGGGATGGACAAATACCAATGAGAATGTTCCTGGCTTCATGTTACCTCCTTCTTGTGAGGTTGAGCTCAGGCTTCTTGTCCTGGTACTTGTGGGGACCAAGCTGGACTGGAGGTCTTCCTATAAGGCCTACAGGCTCAAAATGAGGCACAAATTCCCTTGTCCTTGAGTCTCCAAATGTAAGAGAAGTTTCATACTTCCCTGCTTCATCTCTGCATTTCCATTTCCAGCCCCCAGTACAATACAGCACTCTCCAAATTTTAATTTAATTTAATTTAATTTAATTTTATTTTATTTTGGAAATCCTCAAATCAAAACTCATCACTCAGGGATGAAATTCAAGTGTGAAGAAGGAATCCCTTCCCCCTCCAGCCCCACATACATCTCTCCCCCCACTTTTTTTGTGGGAAGGATGCTGGGAGGAGGTTTCTTTTTTCTCTCCAATTTTTAAAAATCTTTAATGTTCATATTATTACAGATGTTCCTTTTTCCCCCCTCATAGCTTCCCTCCACCTGGTTCCCCCAGATGTAAGATTTTTGTCCAGTCTCTTTCCATACCCCTTACACCCCTTTCCCCCTGAGATTTGTCAGTCCATTCCCTTTCTATGCCCTTACTTCTATTCTATTCACCAGTTTATTCTGTTCATCAGATATTTCTATTGACTTAATGGTTATAGTCACTGGTTGACAGATACGTATTTGTTGTCCCTTTGTTGTTCATATTTTTTATTTTTACCTTCTTCTTCTTTCTTTTCTTAAAGAATGCCCTTCAGCATTTCAAATAATCCTGGTTTGGTGGTGATGAACTCCTTTAGCTTTTTCTTGTCTGTGAAGCTCTTTGTCTGACCATCAATTTTACATGATAGCTTTGCTGGGTAGAGTAATCTTGGTTGTAGGTTCTTGCTATTCATCACTTTGAATATTTCTTGCCACTCCCTTCTGGCCTGCATGGTTTCTGTTGAGAAATCAGCTGAAAGTCGTATGGGTACTCCCTTGTAGGTAACTGTTTTTCTCTTGCTGCTTTTAATATTCTCTCTTTGTCTTTTGCCCTTGGCATTTTAATTATGATGTGTCTTTTGGTGTGGTCCTCTTTGGATTCTTTTGTTTGGGATTCTCTGCGCTTCCTGGACATGCAAGTCTATTTCTTTCACCATGAAGGGGAAGTTTTCTGTCATGATTTCTTCAAGTAGGTTTTTAATATCTTGCTCTCTCTCTTCTTCTGGTACTTCTATAATTCTGATGTTGGTACGCTTAAAGTTGTCCAAGATGCTCCTTACACTATCTTCACACTTCTGGATTATTTTTTCTTTTCAAGTTGGGTGCTTTTTGTTTTTTCATTTTTTAAATCTTTGACTTGATTCTTGGGATCCTCTAGTCTGCTGTTGGATTGCTGTATAATATTCTTTATTTCGGTCAGTGTATACTTAATTTCTAGTTGGTCCTTTTTCATATCCTCGAGGGTCTCACTAGATTTATTGAGGGTCTCACTAAGTTTATCAGCAGTTTCTAGAAAATTCTTGAAAAACCTTAAAACCGTGGTTTTGAATTCTATATCCAGTCGTTTGCTTTCCTCCATTTCTGTCATTTGTGATCTGTTTCTTTGTCTCCGCATTTTGGTTGCTTCTCAGCATATATAGAGTGGTGTTTTCTGTCCCAGCTGCAGTCTGTTAAATTAGGCTGCAGGCAGGCAGGCGCACAGCTTGAGTGGGGTTGTAGATTGGGTGGGGCAGGGTCTCAGAGTCACTGGGGCAGAGCAACCTGCGATGGCTGCCCCTCAGCCGGCTCAGCGGCTTTTCCCTATTTTGGTGTCTCCATGCCCTGGCGTCTGTGCAGCTCTGAGTCCCCGAGTCTCGGAGCTCCACGCCAGTGATCACTGAGAACAGCTCTGCTAGACCACCCCGTTGCCAGACCGCCCCGTTGCCAGACCGCCCGCACCGAATTCACTGCAACCCTGGAGCTTGTAATCCCTTACAAGCTGCTGACCCAGGTGCCGCCACCACCACCGTTTTGCGCGTGTCCGTACCTCTCAGTTTTGGCGCCGAGGACTTCTGCTCAGTCTCAGTGCACTCTTTCTCTTGCCTTCTAGTAAAGCTTCCATTCCCTTGGTTCTGGAGGATGGCTGTTTAGCTTTGTAGTTATATTTTTTAATATGGATGTGTGAGGCTGCGCTTTTAGGTATATACCTTATGCCGCCGTCTTGGTTCCTCTGAGTTGTATCTGGGAGGAGGTTTCTTAAGCAACATCTCTGAAATAATAGCACAGAGGTGACCAGTGAGGGCTCAAGTATGTTGTCAACCATGAGCAACATGTTCTTAACAGTTGTCCTGGAACAAAATTCTTGTGTATGGGCAACTTACCAATTCAAACTGACAGTAGGTGGTGGTGGCAGGCTAGAATGAACACATGAAAATTCTGGGCTATAGGCTATACAAAGAAATACAATTTCTTTGATTGTATGCAGGTACATTCAGCATAGGCCAATAAAATACTGCCCATAGGGACCCTGCCATACTTTTAATGAATAAATAAGAATGCATCTCCACTTATAGACTTTGTACTTGAAAATATTTTTTTGCAGTTTGTGGTCATCTTATAATTTTGCATTATTTCTGTAAAAGAAATATGTAAACTTTAGCCACCTTCTCTTTGATCATATATCAAAAAAGAGTTGAATTAATAAAGTTTCCTTTCATGTATTACTTGGGACCAGAATTAATTTGTTAGAATTGAGATTTATCCTATTAGACAGTGATGATCTTAGAGGTAACAAACTATGGCCTGCGGGCCAAACCCAGGCCACTGCCTGCTTTATAGGGCTTAGGAACAAAGAATAGTTTTTGCAGTCTCAAATGGTGAGAACAAAATCAAAAGAATAAAATTTCATGACATATGAACATTATGTGCAATTCAGATGTCGGCATCTATAAAGTTTTATTGGGACACAGCCATGGCTTCTGTTGGCTACTTTCCCACTACACTGGCAGAGTCCAATAGTTGCAACAGAGACTCTGTGGCCTGCAAAATAAAAAATACTTCCTCTTGGACCCTCACCAGAAAACATTTGTTGGCCCTGGTCTAGGATGTGGATGTACCACGAAGAGGAATGTAAGGGAGAGCATTCTGTTTAGAATTCTTTTTATCTCCAGGTAAGGGCGGAACAACCCCACAGCGGAGGCGTGGATCTGAAGGAAGCAGGCAGAGAAGGTGCGCTTACATCACGCGGCGCTGTGCGTGGTGCTTGTGTCAGTCCCACCTCCCATCGCAGCTCTTCAAGCTGCTGTTATTTTATGCCACCTGCATAACCTGATTTGCATCTTAAACGCGTATCCAGCTACCACTTGGACTTTTTTTGCAAATAAGGAGAATGGCTTTTATGAAGCCATCTGTAGATGAAAAATAAATAGCAGCTAACAACAGCCCTGGAATGTGTGATTGAGGGAGCAGTGCGCAGCAAGAAAGTCACACAGCTGATCTGCTTCTCAAGTCAAGAAACTTCGAAAGAAATCTCAGTATTGACAAGATAAGGGAGGCGGGCGGGAACCATCTGGGAGAAAAAGGCAAAATAAAAGCCACTTGAAACCCAGAGGCACGCTTGGACTGGGCCAGAGCTTGTCTGTCATCCTGAACCCCTGAGCCTTGGAGCGTTCGGGCTTCTCGCCTCCTAAGGCCTGGCAGGCTTTCCTAACAGTGTGAGCCTCCACCTCTGGGGCTGTACTTGTTGTACAGGGGGCTTTCCTGTAGGTATGCCCATCAGAGAAGGTTTCAACATCTGGGCTTAAGTCCCATTTATGATGCTTTTGTCTTAATGGTTGGATTCATCTTTTTTCATCTGTTCTCTAACCACTCCTAGTCACCATGTACCCCCAGGGGAGTTGTCGGAAAGCAACTTGCAGAAAATGTGGCAATTCTTAGCTTCTAAATGCAAAATAGAAGAGTGAAACAAGGGTTGAGAAAGTAAATGTGAGGAGTCAGAACAATTCTCTGAGTTCCTCCTTGACCTTCCCCTCTCACCTCTCCTCTTCTTTGGAGGAAAGACACTGATTAGGGAAAGAGAGAGAGGAGTGGGAGAGAAGTAGGAGGGAACTCCCCCTCCTGTCAGTTCTCTTCCTTTCCTCCTCCCCTTTCTGGTCTTTCACCCCTCCTCTACTTCTCCTCCTTTCTCCATCTTTCTTTTCTTCCTCCCACCTCCCCTGTCCTCTCTCCTCCATCCCCCACCCTGTTCTTCATTCCCACTTCAGGTTGAGTCCTGGGGTTACAGGAACACAATTACTGTTCCCCAATTTGATTGAGGAAATGATAGGAGAGAGGATCCAGACCGGTGTCCTGGGTGGATTCATGAGATGGGTGTCACCGAGGAATTTCTGTTGCTGTCACGGTACTGTTGCACAGTAGAGCCAGTTGCTAGGTGTGTCTAGGCTGCAGAAAGCCTTGGTAATCTCTGCAGGTTCTCTATGGCTCTCTCTAATGAGGCATGACACCATATGAGAGTGTGCACCCGAGACCTGAAAGAGTCTTCAGACAGCACAGGAGGATATGTGTTGAAAAGATGTGACATGGACAGTCTCTGCCCCTGCTGTGCCAACACCTCAGTGGATCAGAGGGGAGCCATCTGAGACAGCACGGCTCATTTCCTGTGTGAAGGATTAGATGGGTGAGTTATATCCTGCAAACGAGGCCATAGCTCTCATTCTCACCACTGCCAGCGTGGCCTTGTCTGGAACTTAAGGACAACTTCAAAGAGGGGTGGGACAAAGGGGGAACATTTTTCTATTTTACTGAGTTTTATTTTTCATGTCAGGCAGGATAGGGGCTATAAGTCAGAAATTAAGCTAAGTTATGGGAAATAAAGTTATATTTCTTAGGCACCAGAGTTTATGATTTGTAAAATTTATACCAGGTGTAGTCACATCTATTAAATACTATGAGCTAGTTATTATACTGAATGATTTTCAAGCATTCTCGTTGAATTCTTTTCATGACTTTGTGAGGCAGGTATTCTAATTCCATGCCACAAAGAAAATTCAGGCATTCAAAGGTGCATTAGTTAGTCTAAGGTCACATGGTCAGAAGGGGTGCAGCTAGGATTTGGGGGCAGGCAATATGACTTTGGTGTTCTGCCCACTCCACATACCCTAAGACTTGAGATTTGGGTAAGACCTTATGATAGGCTCTTGTAATCTACTTTGCATATACCTGTTAGTGAAGCAAACATTCCCTTTGACAAGGAAACTTTTCTGGGCCTTTTATCATGTGTCAGGTGCGCTGCTAGGCATGGGATGCAAAATGAGTAACATTTCCTTCCCGCCAAGGATGTAGCAATCTACCTACCTTTAGTTCTAACACATGCACAGTACTGTGTGAACTGGTTGAGTGAACACATTTGAAAGGTACAGAAGCATCAGTAAGGGAAAGAATGTCTTCACATCAAACATAGCATCAAGAATATTGCAACCGTGCTCACAGGAAGCGAACTTGAAAGCATCAGAACACTGATTGTGGTGGAAATGTAGATTTGGCGTTAGAATGGTCTCGGGCTGGGTGGTGTGGACAGCCTGTTGGATGGAAACCTGATCTTAGCTGAACAAAGCTCTGGGGAACAATCGAGCACAGAGCAGAGACAAGCTGATCTGATCTGAGAAGATTCCTTTGTTCTTAACACCAGGTACTGATGAGGGAAACTGGAGTCCATGAATCTCCCAGCATGGAACAGTGTTCAGAAGAGAGAACTCATTTCTGGAAACAGCACTCTTTTTTTGTGTGTGTCCACAAAATGAAAAAAGGATTAATGCAGTGATTGGTGTAGGTAGGAAATCTAGGACATGTTACAACTTCTGTTGTTCCACAGCACATGTCTGTTGAATACAGGGTATACAGTGAGGATTCGCGTTTCTCAGAGGGAGAGAAGCAGCTGGCTTCATGTCAAGATGGTTTTGGTTGCTGGGCAGTGAATGACAGACATCTTCCAGCTTTCTGCCATTTTCTTGTTGGTGCCTCTGTTCTGAAAGCAAGTGGTCACTTTTCGAGGTACTGAGGTGAAGACACTGTGTCTTTTTGAGGGTGAGGACACACATAAATCCATAACATCTGGCTATATGGTCACCTTTTTTGAGCATGTGGTCTCCCCTACTGGACTGTGAATCACACCTTACTCACCTTTGTGCCACTTGCTCTCTCCACGAGACAATAAATTATGAAAAAAAGAGAGGAGCTGTGCTTTCTTCATTAGGAATGAAGAAGAAGGTGGATTGGGATTTTTTCTCACTATCATGGAAGCTCCACAAAAGCAGTGACTCTGCCTATTTGACTAACACACCCTTAGTGCTTAGAGCATGCCCAGCATGGAGTAGCTACTAAATAAAAACTTACTACATGTCCATATATTTTTAGTTGGATGGAAACTGTTAAATGAGTGGATTAAGAGCATAGAAAGTAAATTATAGGTAACTAGAGGCCCAGTGCATGAGATTCATACATTCGGGGGTGCCCTGTGCCCTCTCACGGTCTGGGAACCTGCAGGGGATGTCCAACTGATGGCTTAGGCCCACTCCCTGTAGGCAGTTGGACATCCTTAGTGCTGCTGTGAAGGCAGGAGAGGCTCCCGTCACTGCCACTGTGCTCGCCAGCTGTGAGCTTGGCTTCTGGACTTCTGGCTGAGTGGTGCTCCCCCTGTGGGAGCACACATACCACCAGGAGGTAGCTCCTGCATTGAGCATCTGCCCCCTGGTAGTCAGTGTGCATCATAGCAACTGGTCATTCTGCTGTTTGGTTGATTTGCGTATTACTCTTTTATTATATAGAATTATAGAAATACTTGCTAGCCTTTATCCCAGTCATGTCCTTGCTGTAGTTGTTTAGATCAACTCACAAGCTTTGGCAAGTAAAATTGAATTTTTGCTAGCTGTCAGCGGAGGGAGAGGAGTAGTAGCTTGGTACTATTATAGGTAATCACTGCAGGAGTACTGAAGACATCGGAATTTTTTCCCTGTAGATCAGCATTCTTCTGAAGACTTTGTGGGCTTCTTTATGTCCTCCAAGGGTATCACCAATGAGAGAAGTTTTGCCAATAATGCCCTTGAGAGGTTGACCCTGCTTTTTTCTATCTGTCCCTAAAGACTCCCAATCACAGGAGATTGAAATCCAGCTTTGCTCCCATCTACTGCCCAGACTGGATATTTAGCTTAACCCACCATATACAATCTGGCATTAACTGATAATTGCCTGGTCCTACTGGCACTGGCCATCCCTGGCTTTTCCCGGGGTCTCCAGTGGAGTTTAATCATTTGAGTGCCCTCAGTTATGCCACATTTGGGACTTGATTTAGGACTATCATCTCTGAGGAGGTCAGAATTTGTTTCCTTCATGTTCCTGATTTCCTCCCTGGAGTCCCTTTCCCTAGGCATGTGGTCAGCTTCCATATACTGCAGCCTGTCACAGTGGTGGACGCCAGTGTCCTTTTCAGACCGCATTGAGAGCAGCGTAGTGAAGTGCCAATCTGAGATTCCCTCTACCTTGGAGCCAATGTAGAGTCAGTTTTTGAGTTGCCATGATGTTAGGAGGTTTGTGTTTCTTAATAATTATGTTTAGGTCGAACTTTTAGGAAGGGCTGGCTTTCTCTGGTTTGAGTCTTGTGTCTTGGGAATGCAGTGTGTGGGGCTAATTTTTATCTCTGGATTAGGAACATAAGCAGCGGTCCTGCATCCCTTCAGAGGTGCATGGTCGGAGTGTGTCTCTCACTGAAGCATGCTCTTTCCCATTTGCTGGGTGGTTATTTGAGTAGTTGGCTGGGCACCATGAGTTGTAATGATTTTAGATATAGAGGAACTACCAGGGAAAGAGAAAAGCTGTGTGCCTTTTGAATGCCGGTGCATGAATAGGTGAAGCAAGCCAAAGCTTTGGAAATGCTCATTGAGTTTCCCATTCTTCTCACTGGGCCTCTACAGGTAGATTGGCAGAAGCCATGGCCTACTTTAGTCATATGTATTGTATTTGTGAATTTTTCCCCTTTGTCTTTTCTTTCCTATTTCTCATTACTATAATTAGCAGTTCCTAATCATAATGCACTTGAATATATGGGACCACTGGGAGGTTAGAAACATAGCAATTATTGAAAAAGGGAGATATTAAAATTCACGTACAGAAGATGAAGGAATAATCATGAACACATTTTCTTAGGTAGCCTAAGACTTGGGATACCATCTAATGGCTACTATTATAGTTGGCGTCACAGTAGAGCAGCATGTGTTTACTTGTTACTCACTTCAAAACCTCTCCCTTACAGTTCTTCCTTGTTCCTTTGACAGCCTAATATAGAGGATGCAGCAGCACAGATTTATGCCCGAGGGCCATAAAGATGAGTGAAACCCAATACTGTTTTTAGATGCCTAAAATTCTATCCAAGTTATCCCCTGAGCTTATAGTCTTGAATTCTGCTAACAAATCTCTTTGGGGAGCTTTAAGCTCTTATCAAATATTAACACCTTTGTGTGAATGAGTTTTGTGAGTAGGGATGTCCAAAGATTCATGCTCTCACTATCTCAGGCCCTATAACTGAGTTCTGGCCAGCAGAATGTGGATGGAGTTGATGTAAGCTGCTTCTAGGCCTAGCCTAGGACAACCTTCTGTGCTATTACCCACTTGCCCTCTTCCTATACCTGCAGGCTGTCCACACCCAGGATCTCCTTGAAAGTCATGAGATTATGACAGCAGGGTCCAGGCCCCTGAATAATTGTGTGGAACAAGTCCCTTCCACTCCTACTTTCTGCTGCAATTGGATTTCCATTGTGTTAAGCTACTAAGAATTTGGGTTTATCTATTTTTAGATCTAGTTCTATCCTAACTAGTAAAGTTGTAAAACACTTAATTAAAAACATACTGATTGATAATTTGAGATAGCCAAGTTCCTCAGGGAAGAGGAGGAGGGGGTTGTGCCCATGGGTGAAGGAGAAAGGATCTAGCAGTGGGCCACAAAATACATTTCCTTGCTTTATTATTTTTCCTATTACTGTGTAATGCTGTAGCCTATTGGTTAAAAGGGATTTCCCACTAAGTTAACATTTAAGGTTCTTCTTTCACTCTTTAGCTTTCTTAGAATAATTTTCCCCTTTCTCTAATTTTCATAGCCTGAGTGAATATTTGTAAATCATCTCTTATTGTCCTAAACTGTAGAGCACAGGTGTCTTAGTTTCCTCTCATCTCTGGCTCCCATGTCAAAATTTAAATCTTATATAAATAAATAGTTGCACTAAAAAGCTCAGGATGATGTACTGTTCATCCATCCATCCCACCGACCCATTATTTGTACACAGTGTGCAATCCAAAAGTGAGAGCAAGGGTATAATCTTCTTTATGACATAGCCTCAGGAGTGACATACCATTACTCTTTCTATGTTTTAATGGTCACACAGGTAAGCCTGATATAGTATGGAGAGGGACTAAGTAAAGGCACGAGTATAAGCCAGTGGAGGTCATTGTAGGCCATCTTGAAGGCTGGCTGGCTACCATAATTTCCTTTCTTCATAACTTTTTTTTCCCTTCACTCTTTAAAAGACCCCTTTAATAAAGTGAGCATATGACCATGTTCCTACAAAATGATTCAGGCCATCATAGGGCTTGTAGGACCATATACAAAGGACAGAAGAGCATTAAAGGTTCCTTTTGTGTTTAGGTGGAGGTGTGTTCATAACCATACAGTTTTATTTTGTAGCCTCTTTTTTAAAAAATACATTGTGACTTTAAGATTGAGTGGCTCAGTTGCTTGGAGTCATCCTGTGCACCAAAGGGTTATGGGTTCGATTGTCAGTCAGCGCACATACCCAGGTTTCAGTTTCAGGTTTGGTCTGGTTGATACTTCTCTCCCTCTCTTTCTTTCTCTAAAATCAGTGAAGAACATATCTTTAGGCAAGGATGTGAAAACAACAACAAAGAAAACACGTGCCCCATTGTTTCATAATCCTCACTTAAACAAGGCCATGGGACACCCCTGTAGGATGAGATCTCCATTGGTCTTTAAAGACTGCTGTTTACCTTTTTCTTATTCTTATTTCTTATTCTTTTTTTGTCTGTTTGTTTTTTTAGTTTTTTAAAAATTTCTTTATTGATATGTGTCCTTTCTTTACATATGTGTCCTTATCCCCTCATTACCCTTTCCCCGACTCCCCCACTCATGTCCTCACCCCCTGTTGTCTGTGTCCATTGGTTAGGCTTATATGCGTGCATACAAGTCCTTTGGTTGATCTCTCTCTCCCTTACCTCCATCCTCCCCTACCTTCCCTCTGAGGTGTTTGATGGTCTGTTGGATACTTCTCTGTCTCTGGATCTGTTTTTGTTCATCAGTTTATGTTGTTTATTATCTTCCATAAATGAGTGAGATCATGTGATATTTATCTTTCTCTGACTGGTTTATTTCATTTAGCATAATGCTCTCCAGTTCCATCCACGCTGTTGCAAATGGTAAGAATCCCTTCTTTTTTTTTTACAGCAGCATAGTATTCCATTGTGTAGATGTACCACAGTTCTTTAATCTGTTCATCTGCTGATGGGCACTTAGGCTGTTTCCAAATCTTAGCTATGGTGAATTGTGCTGCTAAGAACATAGGGATGCATATATCCTTTCTGATTGGTGTCTCTAGTTTCTTGATATATTCCTAGAAGTGGGATCACTGGGTCAATGGAAGTTTCTTATTCTTTTTAAAAATATCTTTATTGTTGAGATTATTACAGATGTCCCTCTTTTTTCTCACCATAGCCCTCCTCTACCTGGGTCCCTCCCTACACTAAGCCTTTGCCACCTTCTTGTCTGTGTCCATGGATAATGCATATGTGCATATAAGATCTTTAATCTCTTCCAGTCCCCCCAACCCCTTCCCTCTGAGAATCCTCAGTATGTTCCATTTCCATGCCTCTGATTCTATTTTATTCACCAGTTTATTCTGGTCATTGGATTTCTTATTCTTTTATTTTGATTTTTAGATTCAATTGTTGATAGATATGTATTTGTTGCCATTTTGTTGTTCATATTTTTCTTTTTCTTCTTCTTCCTCTTCTTAAAAAATACCCTTCAATATCTAAACTAATAAAAGCAAAATAATAAAATTAACCATTTCTTTGGGACGCCCAACAGCCAATCAGAACAATGGTATGCAAATTAGCCCAGCCAAGATGGCGGAGGCCTGGGCTGGCAATCGAGCAATCGCGCAGGCACACGCAGAGGCCAGGTCTCCGCCCTTGCGTGCTCTGGCGGTCGGTTCTGGACAGTGGCAGGGGCTGCAGGGCCGGGTGGCCTCCCAGGCCCCCGGTTCTGCGGCCGGGGCTGGCAATAGAGCGATGGCGCCAGAGCACGCAAGGGCGGAGACCTGGCCTCTGCCTTTGCGTGCTCTGGTGGTCTGTTCGGGCAGTGGCGGCGGCTGCAGGGCAGGGCGGCCTCCCAAGGCCCCTGGTTCTGTGGCCGGGGCTGGCAATAGAGAGATGGGGCTGGGAATAGAGAGATAGTGCTGGCCCACGCACAGGTGGAGGCCTGGCCTCCGCCTGTGTGTGCCCTGGAAGTCGATTCAGGGCAGTGGCGGTTGGCAGCAGGGCCGGGAGCTGGCTGCCCAGGCCCTGGCCCTGCAGCCTGGGCCTGGGGATAGAGCGATCGCGCCAGTGATTGGTTCTGGGTGGCCTTGGGTGAGAGCCAGCCCGGCCCTCAGCTGGGGCTGACAATAGAGTAATCGTGCCCACGGTGTTTCAGACAGTGGTGAGCAGCCACAAGGCCGGGAGCTGGCAGCCCAGCCCGGCCCTGCGAGGCCTGGGAATAGAGCAATTGGGCCCACGCGACCTCAGAGGCTCAGTGGCGGGGCTTGAGGTGGGTACCCCCTCAGAGTCATGCCCGAGCATCCTCTGCCCCCGCGCAGAGCCTCTGCCACAGGCCCAGCCACCTGCCTCCACCCTGGGGGCCTCCATGGGGCGTGTGTGAGCGTGTGCCTGGCTCCATCCCCGCGTGCCCGCTCAGCAGCATGGCCCCCACAAGGGGCCATGCACCAGCGTCCACCCCTTGGCCTACCACCCAGCTCTGCACCAGGTGTGTCCCCTCAGTGGTGGAGGCCCACCAGGTATGTGCAATGGTAGGCCACCCAGCTGGAAACGTCCACGCCTGCACTCACCAGCCATTCCACCCCCCAGTGCATGAACCCTGAGGGGGCTGTGGCCAGCCTGAAAACAGCCCTCAGCCCCTCACCCAGGCTGGCCATGCATGCCAGCAGGTGGACATCCCCCCCCAGGGGTCCCAGACTGTGAGAGGGCATAGGCCAGGATGAGGGACCCCTTCCTCCCCTCGCCGAGTGCACACATTTTTGTGCATCGGGCCCCTAGTTTCATATAATACTAGTTTGGTGGTTATTAACTCCTTTAACTTTTTCTTGTTTGTATGACCTTTAATTCTAAATTATAGCTTTAGTGGGTAGAGTAATCTTGGTTGTAGGTCCTTGCTATTCATCACTTTGAATATTACTTGTCACTCCCTTCTGGCCTGCATAATTGTTGGTGAGAAATCAGTTGACAGTTGTATGGGCACTTCCTTATAGGTGACTAACTGCTTTTATTTATTTTTATTTATTTTTATTTTTATTTATTTATTTATTTTTTTTTTAAATTTATCTTTATTGTTCAGATTATTACAGTTGTTCCTCTTTTTTCCCCCATAGCTCCCCTCCTCCCAATTCCCACCCCAACCTCTGACCTTGCCCCCCCCATTGTCCTCATCCATAGGTGTACAATTATTGTCCAGTCTCTTCACGCATCCCCAACACCCTTAACCCCCGAAAATTGTCAGTC
>PVJC01043971.1:0-14275 GCA_004026665.1 Murina feae
GTTTTGTTTTTCTAACATGTATACCTCATGACTATATGGGAACTAACTAGAGACACTGAGTAATTCTGTGAGAAAGACCAGTCCACCACCTTAAATACCATCTTCAACGAGAGACGATGTTGAGAGAGGTTAGTTCTAAGAATTAACCCAGAAAAGAATCCTAAACAAGGATAGGGCTTGTTCTGTAGATTTAAGTCAGTGCCTTCTCCATTGCTAAAAATTTCTTATGGTTTAGAGTCATCTTTGTCTTGTTGGTACCAAGAGGGAGACACAAATGGAGATGTTCTTTATAAATGCCAATGTCTCTTAAAGAAGAGTAACTTCTGCTCTGTCTGTTTTCAGAGTAGAAGTATCTGCTGTTTCTTAAAAACAATCAAATCAAAATTATCCTTTGGCTAAAGAGGCATAGTCTGGTGTGGCATCTTCTGCTCCTTTTCAGAGGTATGAGATGGTACGATGAATCAAGCAGAGCCAGTAAAGAGCCACTTAGCCGGTAAGAGTGCTGCCCCTAGGAATGCATTGCTAAGGGATTGTCAGAGAGACGAGCCAGGGTGTGATAGCCAAGACATTTCAAGTGTTTCCCACAGAGCAATGCTATCCCCACCTTGGGAAATGCATTGTAGATGGTCACATCTTAGATGATAACTTTTTGGGTTCTAATTCTACAGATGCCCTAACAAACTTCCACTGATTATGATTTAGTTGTTTACTACTTTGAGAAAATAGCTGAGTATCCCAGTCCACAGAACTGTGCATCACATATATAAATAACATAATAAATTAGTGTTATGTTTTTATGTTGGGGTGTGTGTGTGTGTGTGTGTATCTCAGTTTAATATGATTCTTAGAGGTTAATTTTATCCAGGAACTAAGAAGAATGGTGCCTTCTAAAGAAGGAGCAGATCCTAGAAAAATGCTTCTCAACTTACATGTTCATTCAAAGTGCTTGCAAATCTTAATAAAATGCATATTTGAATTCAGTAGATCTGGTATGGATTCTAAGACTTGGCAACAAACTCCAGGGCATAGCTATGCTGCTGGTCCACATTTTAAATAACAAGTCCTTATAGCATAATATTATAATAAAAAAAAACACAGAACATCTCTCTAGCTTTAGCCAACATGCCCTAGACCAGTGGACCTTCAAAAAATATATCAATGCTCTTGAAAACAATTCCACCTGTGGCGATGGGCTGTGGAGCTCTCCATGTGATTCTGAAGTGAAACTAGGGTTGTAAGTCATTGCTGCTACACAAAGAGTTGTATTGCACTATTTTAATATGCAAATTTGACACTACTGAAGCTAAATACTCTTAATGATAGTGAAAGCTATTGAACATGATTCTCTCTGTACCATTTCAGAACCTAATAAAAATGCAGCTTTAATTTACTTCAGAGAAATAACTTCTATTTCAAAACAGCTCACCTCTATCAGAAAGATATCGAAACCGGTGGCTATCACATGGACTATGTAGTCAATTAGAGAAAGTTTTTCATTTGATTTAGGTAAAAAAAAGAGTCAATAGTCAGTATAGACTGCTTTGTTTCAATTGTGTTGTCTTTTTGTTGGTTGCTCAGTGATGAGATTTTTTTAATTCATTACAATTTTCATGTCAGTTCCATTTGCAACACATTTTTGCATTTCTTATTAGATTTTAACAAATTTATTTTATTTTTATAAAATCCTGCTTACCTACAGAGTATTTGTGGAATATTGAAATAGTATTGGAACCCTAACTGGTTTGGTTCAGTGGATAGAGCATCAGCCTATGGATTGAAGGGTCCTGGGTTCCATTCCAGTCAAAGGCACATGCCTGAGTTGCAAGCTCAATCCCCAGTAGGGGTCGTGCAGGAGGCAGCCAATCAATTATTCTCTCATCATTGATGTCTTTATCTTTCCCTCTCCCTTCCTCTCTGAAATCGATAAAAATATATATTGTTTTAAAGAAATAAAATTGGATATAAATGTCCAGAAGTTCTTTTTTTTATGCTGGCTGAAGTTTATTTAATCCCTTTTCCTCTAATAACCATGCGATAGTTTTAGAATGTATGCATTTATTAATCATTGTTTTCCTTCTGGTTACAGTTTAACATTACAATAAGTAAAAAATAGGTAAGGTTAGTCTAAAAATCCACATTATTTAATAGAAAAAACATTCTTAAAATAATATTATTCTATTTCTTAATTAGCTAGCTTACATGCTTTCCAAATTTTAAAGACTGAGCTAGAACAAATTATACACAAATCAAAAAATATTGATCAGTTCCTTGCAGTTCACTATTTTGGCATTCTGAAGATCAAAAGTGAAATGTACCTCAGAACTTCTAAGTAAGTTTTGCTTCTGCTGGCAAAGTAAATTATAATGGATGGAGTTAACCAGCTAGCGAGATGATGTAAATGGAAATGTAGATGTAGATGTAGGTATAGATGTCAATGCACATTCAGATATAGATATAGATACAGATGAAGATATGTAATCCATAAAAAATGTTTATATCAAAAAGAAAAAAAAGCAGGAATTGGACATTCAATCAAATATTGCTGAATGTGAAGGAAAAAAGTTGATCCAAGATGGTGAATTTCTGGCCCTAGTACTGCCATATACCCTTTCTTTCCCAGTAATTATGTTTGCCTATAATCAATGATAGTAAATTTATTTCAGGTTCCCCAAACATGTTCTCCTTCCTGAATCTGGCATCTACATCAGACTATTCTCATTGCCCTCTATTTGCTGAATAATGTTTACCATTAGTCCATGTCCCACATTCTTCATGAGGCTGCTTGAACCTTCTGAATCTATTCTAAATTTCCATACTAATGAATGCTCCTACAACTCCTTTGGTCTGTGATGCCTGTCTTTGTGTGCAGTAAGTAGAGTGCTGAAATACAGAAGCCCTGAGTCTTTTGTAAGTTATTGCATATATCATGAGCATTAAAGAGTATACACTTTCCTGGGGAGGGGGTAAAAAATAGCAGAGCATTTACTATCTTAAGCACTTTTAAATGCACAGCTCAGTAGCATCAAGTGTATTCACTTTGTTATGAAACTGATGTCCAGAAGGTTTTCATCTTGTGAATCTGAAATTCTATGCTCATTAAACAACTGCTCTCCTTCCCCCCCCCCCCGACCCCTTGGGCCCTGGCAACCATAATTGTACACTTTTTCTCCATGAAGTGACCACTATAGATGCCTCACATAAGAGAATCACATAGTATTATTTCCACTGTTCCTGGCTCATTTCACCAAGTCCATTGTCTACAAGGTTCATCCATGTTGGACATGGGACACGATTTCACTACATGCACATTTTGATATAGCTAGAGTTCCCATTCCTTTGAAATAATCACTTTTTTTGACATTTTTGTTTTTTCACTAATACCTTTACCACTAATGAGGGCATTTCATTTACCTGTTTGTTTGCATTTGTATTATAGGGGTATTGTTCACAAAATATTTTTGTTGGTCCCTTGAATATTACTGACAACCAGAGTTAAATACAGCAAAGACATGGTGTATTGCAGGTATCTGAAGTGGGGGAGGACATGTAGGCCCCTGGAAAATTACCAATTATTTTATGGCATGTGTCTCGGGGTTCACTTAGGAATAGCTGAAAATACTTCATATTTAAATCCATAAGCACCAAGAATTTGCTTTGTCTAGAATAAAGCAAGATTTCTTCCTTTCATCTCTGTATCCTTATAGCATCTGGCCTAATGATGTATAAAACCAAGGCACTCAGTAAATATCTACATGAGGTAGATTTTATTATTCTAAAGATGATATTGAATCCAAAATAAAAATTATTGCTAAAAGAAGTAAGTATTGTGCAGAAAATACAGGAGATGTAATTATGCATTTGGCCATCTTTCAGATTCTAAGCCATGTCTGTCTTCTCAAAGCTGGCTATTCCTGCTGCGCCTTAAGCAATGTCTATGACTGGCTCCCTTTGATTATTTATGTCACAGCTTAACTATCATTTAATCAGAGGGCTCTCATCTGGCCAAAATCTAATAACATTGGTCTTTCCTGCAGTTAACTTTGATCCATTGATTTTTATAAGATATATTGTCACATGAAAATATTTTTTATTTATTTGTTTACTATCTTTTTCTCCTCTAGAATGTAAGCTTCATAAAAACAGAATTCTTTTATGTCCTGTTGTTATTCTAACAACAGGCACTAGCTACTAATAAATAGTTGGTTAATTAATACATTACTGAATGCATATAATTAGTAATTATAATATTATATTCTAAAGAATGATATACATAATTTAGAGTAAATTGAGAGAAATAATTATACATAAGCAAACACACATTTTTTCTACTATTTACCTTTCCAAAAATGCTTACTCTATTGGAGTCAATGTATGGTAGTTTCAGTAAAAATCTGCAGTGAAAAAGAAAAAAAAAGATAACTTTTTGAGTTAAATGCACATGAAAATTCATCCTTGGCACACACACAACACAAGTCAAACTAGAAATTCTTTTGTGGCTGCAGCTCTATTGATGTATAAAAGCATGTATTTCAAAATCTTGTGAAAGTGACGGTCCAATAGTTTCGGTAGCACTTGGTAGCCTCTTAACAAATGGTGATTCTTGGGTCCCATCTAAGACCCTTAGGTCCCATTTAAGACCCTTGTGCCCCATTATAGTCAAACTGAATTGACATCTACATTTTAACAACATTCTTACCTATTTCTATGTACAGTTTTATAGAACCTACTAGATTTCTCAGGTCATTCTTTTATGTCAGTGTGGTAATTGTAACTGTGGAAGCCCAGGAATTGTTAATTAACTAAATAAATAATAGACATTGTGAATTATGATTTAAAAAAAACAGCAGCAGAATTAAGATCTTTCATTTTCATAAATCCAAAGTGAATTCTAATTCCACAAAGGAAATATGACAATTCTTTTATTATGGTTCTAAGAAAGAAAGGTACTTGAAAAAATGCAATAAGCTATGTACTTAAGTTAGAAAATTGTCCAATGACTAAAATACAAATATCTGAGTCAGCACCCATCGCATTACATATCATTTACCTAACATCGATCTTTATGAGAAAACAATAGGAATATGTGCAGCCACTTACTTCACAGCTGCTATTTGGTCCTTTACTTCCACGGAACCTAACCTCCGGTGAATCTCCTGCAGAATTTTCAGGCCCTGGAATCCACTTCCTCTGCCATCAAATCGTGCAGTGATGATGCTATCTGTGTCAACAAGTACCGAGTCCCAGTCAATATGGAATTTATCTGTAACCAGCTGGCTTCCTGGTTCTTCATCCCTGCAATACCAACATTGAGCCAAAACAAGAGCAATTGCCAATCTGATAGGAATTGTAGCTTTCATTCTTATTAGCTAACAAAATTATGGAAAAGAGGTATGATGGCTATTAATCTATTAATTCTTGATGATAAACTTGAAGCTTTAAAATCCATTTTCATTTGTAAAATTTTAAATGAAAATTTCTATGAAAATACAAAACAAGATTTAAAAATGCGCATGAAATGTCAATTTTACTCATTTTTCAGAAGGGAAAAACGATGAAATATAAGTCTATTTTCCATTGGCATTTATGAAAAGGAAAATGAAGAGGCTTGCAACCTAGTTCAGTGTCTGGTTAAAACTGTACTCTCACGTCCCTACTCTGACAGAACTTGGGAGGAGCTGCAGAGCCTAACCACAGGACCCCACCAAGACAGACGTGGGCAGAGCTGCAGGGACCCTCGGGGGCCCACCACAGGAGGAGATATAGGTCGAAGCCTCCCTAAGAGTGCAGTTCGGGCTTTGGATCTGAAATTCCCCTGGACTAGCAGATTTGAGAAATAAAGATTAAACTTTCCTCCCTCAGAATGCTGGCTGATTTGTACAGAATGACATCAAGTTTACATACAAGCTCATCTTTATTAGATTTCTTCCAGACGGTGTTTCTGAAATATCTCACAAATGGTCTATGAGGGCTAATAGTTCTGACAGAGAGCAGAATCAGTTATGGAATCAATAATAATTTAACAAGAAATGTATAACCTCATACAATGTCAGACTCAAAAACAACACTACATTCATATTTCCTTTTCCTTTTTTTTTTTTTTTTGATTGTTGTTTTGTGGTGGGTGGTTGAATTCTCACTGAGGAAAATTTAAGCAAACAGTGAGGTAAAACTCTTTGTCATTGACAGCATCAAAACAAAGCACAGACACATAAGTTTGAAAAATGTGGAAGTTAAAATTAAAGAAGTACTATTGAATTATAAAGCATGAATCTTCTCTCCAATATAAACAGGTGATAAAATTTTAAATTGTCATATTCCAATGATATTTATTATTTTATTTTTCAAAATATAACAAAAGTAAACACACACACACACTTACACACACACACATTTTCATTAAAAATACACACAGATTGTCTAGGTCCAAACCCAAGATTAGGATGAGCACACAGGGAGTGGTCCATGTGATAATTTTGAAGAGCATCAAACATCTAACTCTGAAAAAATTCCCATTTTTAGTTGAACTACACAACAGAAATTTTCACCTTACTCCCTCTCACTCTCTTATAAAGACACTAAAGCCCCTTGTGTTCAGGTTTATGCAAATGTTTATCCAACACACACACACACACACACACACACACACACACACCTCCTTATGAACAAGTTCTCAGGTTACCAAACTTGCTAAACTTCTGGTCAGTAAAAGGAACTGAGCAGATACTGGGGTTGTTTGGGACCAGTGATTCAAGTAAGAGAGGAACTAGGGAATAGGGCAAAACATCAAACAACTGATATTTATAAAACGCTGTTTGGGGCTGAATTGTGTCTCCTAAAATGCATGTGTTGATTCTCTAAAGTCCGGTATCTTAGAATACGGTTGTATGTGGAGACTGGGACCTTAAAGAGGTGGTTAAATTGAAATGAGGCCTTTGCGGTGGGCCCTAATTCAATCTGATTTCTGTCCTTATCGAAAGAGGGAAGTAGGACACCCTGAGAGACCCCGAGGGCATGTGTGCCTAGAGGAAAGACCCTGTGAGCAGGCAGCAAGAGGGCAGTAATCCGCAAACCAAGGAGAGGGGCCTCGGAAGAAAACAAACTTACTGCTACCTGCATCTTGGTCTCTTAACCTCCAGAACCATTAGGAAATACATGTATTGTTTAAAATACCCAGTCTGTGATATTTCCTTGTTAGCCCTAGTAAATTAATATAAATGCTTTCTGTGGCCCCAAAGACTTAGGATCATTACCTTATTTACTATACACTACCAACATTCATTTAACTTTTGTGAGGAGGAAGTTACCGGTACCATAGCTTATTACATGCATTATGATGCCTCCATCATAAATAGATTGTGTCACTGAAATTATTCAACCAGGATCTCCTCATTCACTCCTAAATCCCACTGGTGATCCTATGATCCAAATTAAGACCTACTTTCTCCTTCCATAGTACTTCCAATCTTTGTTTCTTTTCTTAATCTAATTCTTAATTTTAAAATGTATTTTAGTTTTGGCAACCTCAACACCTGGTCAGATTATTGGGAATTCTTCCCGCATAGGCCCACAGCCCTAAATGAGAAATCTTATAGCCTGGTTCGGAATGAAGTCAGGAATTGATGTGTTTTTTCCAGTATCCCAGGTGATATTGACATGACTTGCTCACCACTGAAGAGACAATATGCATCGCTCTGCCTCATAGTTTCTGAGATATGGAGAACAAGCAAATATGTTCTTATTGAACTATATCCTTTCTGGGAAAAGTAGGCTCAGGTGAAGTTTAAAATGAAAAGACCTGAAAAAGCCTTGAGTTCAAATTAAGACACTATTTTGAAACTTGAGGACTTATTGCAAATATTAGGAAGCAAAACATGATTCACAAAGAATAAAATACAACGATTAATGTGACCCTTTAAGCTGAGTAGAAATATGACAGTTTGAGTCCTAACTTCACTCTGAACATAGGCAAGATCCTAAAATTCTAAGACTCAGTTTCCTTAACTTTAACAATGATAAAAATTATGTTTTCTCTCCTTCAAGGAATTTTGCAAATATTAAATGTCATAATGTATTTAAAAATACTTTATGAAATACAGTAAGCAATATAAACCATTATTAGATTCATCAAAAATAGGATGTGTCACTCTTTTGTTGGAAGCCATTTTTGCTTACATTGAGCATATTTCTTTACAGGTCAAATAAAAAATGATACAAAAAGTTTTGGCCAGTTGTGCAGAAATTAAACTGGGCAATATTGATAGATAAAAATATTGTGCCATGTTGTGTGACCTATGTCAGAGGGATTTCCATTTTCAATATTGACCAATGATATCTTAACACAAAAACATCAAAAAATTGACCAACAGATTTTTTTTGGAGTGATTACCACAGTGTTCTAAATTATTAAGGTAGAATTTTTCAACTTTAAACACTGGCAGTCACTCTAAGGTAATGTAAATGTTTTGTTAATCTGAAAGATATGCTTTCAATTTATGTATGACCCATTGAATTCTAACAGCTCTTTTAGAAATTCTAAGCTATGTTAAGTTTAGATAAAATGTAAGTAGTCAAAAACATTTTATGGCAGGCAAATAAATCATTTAAAAATATAGTTTAAAATAGGGCACATTCTCAAACTTTTATGATCAATAAATAGTTGTCTATTTTTAAAAACAAAAGCTTCCAATTCTTCAATCATGTTTCCAATGCTCAGGGAAAACAGTACAATTTCACTCTTTTGCTTCTTTCTCTAAATTGCCATTTTTCACTTCAACCAATGACTTTAACACATTCTGTTGAGTTTGCTTTCCTTTCTTTTTTGGTCCATAATACAGGCATGTCTATTTCCAGGTGAGTTAGGAGAGAACATAGATTATGCTGCTAATATTTCCATTATAAAGAATAACCCAGGCACTTTCAGGGACAGGGTGAAGATGCTTCATAAAGTGTGACATAAAAAATATTAGCTCCCTGCCCCACCCCGCTACAAATAAAGACAAAAATATACTACTTACTAAATGACGCAGGGATATCAAGATAGTTGGTGGTAGGCATGACTACAGGCATGTACTACAGACCAGATCATCCACCATGTAATAAATGGGTACATTGGCCAGTAGACTTGTGAGCTTCAATACACCCAGTTCCTTTTTATTTTTCTGAGTGTCTTTCTAATCTTTTTTTTTTTTTTTTACATTATTTTAACTTACTCTGGAGGCCCATAGAATGGAGGGTGTTTGACGATTGAGAATAGGAACATGTACCAGTAATTTTGTTGCAGGTTGTGGTGAAAGAACAATTCCATCTGTTTTAAGCATTGGAAAGGTCACAACAGTATGAAACTTCTCTATTGCCTTATATAGGCAGTGAACTCGAATTAAGGCTATAATCTTTTCTTCAAAGTTAAGATTCTCAATGGCCCAATCCTTGCCTATTTTGGAACCTTTAACACTGAATGTGTCTGTATGAATAAAGAGTTCAGGATGTGAAATTTAATAAAACATAGACAAGTAAAATGCACAATACCTAGAAGATCTTTAAAATGACAGAGCAAGCCCTCTTTTGATGACATGAAAAATATATAGGCTGAAACTGAATTAGGGAGAAAAGATTTGTTCAGATTATATGTTTGGTCAGGTTCACAAAATGCTATCTAATTTCAAAAAAAAGGGTTGAATTTAGGCTCAGAAGACATAGGTTTTATTTCTGACTTTGTTACCAGTGTTGAGCTACCTTGAGCAATTATGTGCTCTTTTTTATTTTCATTTATTGTCTTCATTATGAAGTAAATAATATTTTCTAAATAGTTAACATTTTTAAAGCCCTTTTCCTATCCAGTAAAATTTTGGTGAAAATAAATGGAACAAAAATATTTTCCAAAGAGAGCACATTTCAGGACTGATCTATTACATGGCACTTTGCTCGTTTTGTTTTGTTTTGTTTTGTTTTGTTTTTGTTCCACATGGCAAACTTTTAGAACTGCTTTACTGTTTCATGGGTGAACTTTGAGGATATTGTGCTAAGTGAAATAAACCAGGAAAAGGAGGACAAATACCTCATTATTACACTAAGTAGTTAGAGTGATCAAATCATAGAGAGAAAGAGCAGAATGGTGGATGCCAGGAGCTTGGGAACGGGAATAGAGAGTTATTGCTTAATAGGGACTTATTTTCTGATTGGGAAGATGAAATTCTAGAGATAGATGATAGTGATGGTTGCACAACAATGTGAATGTATTAATGCCACTCAACTAGATACTTAAAAGGGGTTTAGATGGTAAATGTTATGTCTATTTTACCACCACAACAAAAAAAGCTTTAAAATAAATACAAAAATTAAAACTGCAGTATTGGGAGTTGTATATTCATGCCCATTGGAATATGGAAGGAGGGGGCATAGAATTGCTCATAGTCACCTCAGTTCTTTGCTCTTTGTAGACCCAGAATAAATCAACTCCAGCTTCAAAGGAGCTAGATGAGAGCTGGAGTCACTGAGGACTGTGTTGCAATTTTATTTCAGATATAATAAACTCCAAGAGTGTGAAAGGGAGGCTGAGGAACATAACGGAAGGCAAGATAAGGGGAAGGAAGCTTATCCTGCATAAAGCCACATCACACTAAATTCTTAGTGATGTGCACAGACCACCAGGGGCAGACGCTCAATGCAGGAGATGCTGTCAGTCAGACATCCCCTGAGGGCTTCCGAACCGTGAGAGGGTGCAGGCTGGGCTGAGGGGACCTGCCCTGAGTGCACACATTTTGTGCACCAAGCCTCTACTATTATTAATATAATCTGCAAATTCCTGATCCGTAGTTTGTTTAAAGTTTAATTTTTTGGCTGACTTACTTTTCTTCTGAGTTATAATTAGAGAAGTGTGTGTTATGGTCAAGGTTATTTACCCACTGGGTATGCCTTTACCCAGACCATATCTTAGAGTTCCTATGCCTGTGTTTCTAGTGGTGATTTTGATGAGGCTAACTGATAATACATAGAAAAGTGTGCTTATTGACTAAAGTCTCAAATTATATTACTCTCCATCACCTTTGTTCTATATACATGCATTCAGAGATTTTATCCATGTTAAACTTATTGGAAAAATTGCCTGGGTTAATGACCTGAACTTTATAAGTATGTAGGAGTTTCATTGTGGACAGGGCACCTGAACTTTATAGGTATGTAGGAGTGTCATTGTGCACAGGGCACAGGTTTTATCCTATCTAATAAAAGCGTAATATTAAAATTGACCATTTCTTTGGGATGCCTACGCCATGCCCACCAGCCAATCAGAGTGACTGTATGCAAATTAGCCCAGCCAAGATGGTGGAGGCCACAGCCCTGGAGAAGCTGCACACTGGGGTCCAGCAGGGCAGATGGAAGACCTCTGCCTCAGGAGCCACGGGGCGGGAGGAGCGAGCTGGCCAGTGGTTGCAGTGCAGGGTGGGTGGAGCAAGCCAGCCAGTGGCCACAGCTGCAGGCAGGAGGAACGACCAGCCCCAAGGCTGTGGCCTGGAATCAATCATCGCAGGGCACACACACGGATACCTCCGTGTGTGTGCTCTGCCATGGATTCCAGATGGCAGCCGGGGGCAGGAAGAGTGAGCCAGCCCCCTCTCGGAGGCTGCGGCCTGGAAATCGATGAATCGCTTTCCAGGTGGCAATCAATTGCTTTCCAGGT
This sequence comes from Murina feae, assembly GCA_004026665.1. Classification (NCBI taxonomy): domain Eukaryota; kingdom Metazoa; phylum Chordata; class Mammalia; order Chiroptera; family Vespertilionidae; genus Murina; species Murina feae. The sequence goes on from PVJC01043971.1 coordinate 11,675, forward strand.
GGAAGCTGAGGGGTGAGACCAGCCAGTGGCTAGAGGCTGTGACCTGGAAAGCGATTGGAAAGTGATCAGATGGCCAGGGACACACACAGGGAGGCTTAAGCTTCCCTGTGTGTGCCCCAGCCATTCGATCTCTTTCTAGGTGGAAGCCGAGGGGTGGGACCAGCCAGCTGGCCCCAAGGCTGCAGCCTAGAAAGTGATCGGATAGCCAGGGGCACACACACAGAGACCTAAGCCTCTGTCGGCCATGGGATCATTTTCCAGGTGGAAGCCGAGGGACGGGACCAGCCAGCCGGCCCGAGGCTGCAGCCTGGAAAGCGATGGGAGGCTTAGGCCTCCGTGTGTGTGCTCCTGGCCATCCCATCACTTTCCAGGTGGAAGCCAAGGGGAGCCAGGAGATGGAGAGATGGGCAGGGGGTGGGCAGAGGGAGCAGCAGGCCCTAAGAGTTTTGGGGGAAGTAACCAGGTTGGGGAGGGGTGGAACAGGATGAAGGGAAGAACTTTATAAAAAAAGTTAGTGGACAGCAGAGTTAAAAAAAGAGGATGTACGAACTGTAGGGCCTATAATGAAAATCAAGTATAGTTGTGTACTGGGGACAGATTTTAAAAGTAGAAGTCAGAAAAGAAAAAAGATAAAAGATAGTGGATAATTAGACAGGAAGATAGATAGGTGTTAAAACCATGGCAGTAAGTAGAGAAGAATGTATGACAAAGGTAGGATGAGAGAAAAAGAGGGAGGGAAGAAAAGTTATAAAGGGGGAGCTAGTAGAGTTTAAAGGAGAATGGGAAGAAGGAAGGAATGGGGGAGGGAGCAAAGCAGATCAGAGGGAGGAAGTGAAGAAAAAAATTAAGGTGGGAAGGAAGGAAAAGGGGAGGATGGGCCGGGGTAAAGATAAAGGAAAGAAGGAATGTGGGAAGAGAAAGAGAGTAATAGAAAAATGGGAAGAATGATGATGGAACAGAAGTAGGAAATAAGGAGGAAAGTAAAGTTTATAAATGATGAGTCAGTAGGAAAAGTGTTACATAAAGGAGAAAAATTGTGTGAGAGGAAGAAGCCAATAAGGAAGTCAAATACAATTGTGCATGAAGGAGATAAGATTAAAAAAGAAAGTTAATAGGGTGACCAGGCTGGCAGGGGAGAGCAGTTAGGGGGATCAGGCAGGCAGGCAGGCAGAATGGTTAGGGCAGGCAGGCAGGTTAGCGGTTAAGAACCAGAGATCCTGGATTATGAGAGTCCCCAAGAACTTCATATTGGAGAGGGTGCAAGTCGGACTGAGGGACCGCCTCCCCCCCCCCCCCCCCCCCGTGCATGAATTTCATGCACCGGGCCCCTAGTACATTAATAAAACCAAACTGAGTTAAGCTCAGGACCAGTGGCTTTAAACAAGTCACTTCTCTATGCCTAGGTTTGCTTATCTTTACTGCTTAGGATAATAACAATAGTGTCCAACTAGCAAAGTTATAGCAACTATTAAGAGAAAAAAAAAAAAAAAAAAAAATATATATATATATATATATATATATATATATATATATATATATATATATATACTAATAAAAGCGAAATAGTAAAATTAACCGTTTCTTCGGGACACCCAACAGCCAATCAGAACAATGGTATGCAAATTAGCCCAGCCAAGATGGCAGAGGCCCGGGCTGGCAATGGAGCAATCGCACCGGGGCACGCAAGGGCGGAGGCCTGGCCTCTGCCCTTGCATACTCTGGCGGTCGGTTATGTACAATGGCGGTGGCTGCAGGACCGGCAGCCACCCAGGCCCCTACTTCTGCGGCTGGGGCTGGCAATAGAGAGATGGGGCTGGGAATAGAGAGATCGTGCTGGCCCACGCCCAGGTGGAGGCCTGGCCTCCGCCTGTGTGTGCCCTGGAAGTCGATTCAGGGCAGTGGCAGTTGGCAGCAGGGCCGGGAGCTGGCTGCCCAGGCCCCGGCCCTGCAGCCTGGGCCTGGGAATAGAGCAATGGCACCAGTGGTTGGTTCTGGGCAGCCTTGGGTGAGAGCCGGCCTGGCCCTCGGCTGGGGCTGGCAATAGAGCAATCGTGCCCACGGTGGTTCCAGACAGTGGTGAGCAGCCACAAGGCTGGGAGCTGGCAGCCCAGCCTGGCCCTGTGAGGCCTGGGAATAGAGCAATTGGGCCCACACGACCTCAGAGGCTCAGTGGCGGGAGCTTGAGGTGGGTACCCCCTCGGGGTCATGCCCGAGCATCCTCTGCCCCTGTGCAGAGCCTCTGCCACAGGTCCAGCCACCTGCCTCCTCCCTGGGGGCCTCCGTGGGGGGGGTGTGAGCGTGTGCCTGGCTCCACCCCCGTGTGTCCGCTCATCAGCATGGCCCCCCCAAGGGACCATGCACCAGAGTCCACCCCCTGGCCTGCCACCCAGCTCTGTACCAGGTGTGTCCCCTCAGTGGTGGAGGCCCACCAGGTATGTGCGATGGTAGGCCACCCGGCTGGAAACGTCCATGCCTGCACTCACCAGCCATCCCACCCCCCAGTGCATGAACCCTGAGGGGGCTGTGGCCAGCCTAAAAACAGCCCTCAGCCCCTCACCCAGACTGGCCATAAATGCCAGCATGTGGACATCCCCCCCAGGG
>PVJC01043972.1:0-14302 GCA_004026665.1 Murina feae
TCACTGCATCTGCCCCGAGTGTGTTCCTTGTGGATCTGTTTTGTTTAGGTTAGTCCCTCTCTGGCCACTGGGTGAGGCTGGCTCCTGTATCTTTAAGGAGGTGTTGCTGCAGAAGCCTCTGACGCACTTGGGAGGGGCGGGGCCTCGGGGAGTTCGCCGGGCTGGGCGGAGCAAATAGCTATGGCGCTTCTCAGCCCTGTGCTGAGAGACACCAGGTCTCTGTGTCCTGCGTAATTGCTGTAAGCAATGCTGAGAGAAACTTGTTTTGGGTTTCTTCCCGGTGCCCGTCAGTCCCCCTTCTCTGGGTGTCTGTGGGACCTCAGAAACTCGCCTGGAACTGGAGTTCAGAGCCGCTGGGAGCTTGTGGCTCTCTCCGTTTTGGAAAAGAACTGCGACCTCCGGTACCAGCCCTTCCCCGAGCCCGTGCGCACGCCTCCGTACCTCTGTACTTTGCTTCCGCTGCTCCTCTGAGTCTCAGACTCTTCTCTAGTTGTAGGATTTTCACTCAGCCAGCCGTCCTGTGGGTGCGAGTGGTGTCCATGTGTTCTTTTCGAGGTTTTTCTGAAATAGTTGTTCACAGCTGCATATACGGTGTCTACCCTATGCCGCCATCTTGTTTCTCCTCCTGAATTTGATTTCTAATGTCATTATCTCCCACTCTCCCAACTGATTTTAATGAAATATTATTGTAATCTTTAATTAAAGCTAGTTTTAATTTCATCCAATGAGGACAATATTCTTAGTGGCCAACCTAAAATTAAAATTAAGCTGCCATCATTCCAATGATTATTTTGTGACATGACAAAATACAGTGTATCTTAAAATTTTTTTTTGAAGCTGGAAATAAGGAAATTGAAGTTGGCTCCTGATTAATTTAATTTCTTCTTGAATTCAGTGTCAGGAAAGTAAAATGCACTTGCAACCCTATTACATTTGTATAGCCATAGCCAATAGTTTCTGAGAAGCAATTATTAAATGTTTGGTCTCTAGGCCAAAACATATGCATAGAAAATATAGAAGATCTAAAGAGCTTTTGTCTATGTGAGTTATACCTATAAATATTTACCATATTAAAAATTAGCACTGCTAAATTTTAGAATAATTATTACTTATTTTAAAATGAAAATAATGTATAAAATAACAATCTAATTTAATAAAAGAGTAATATTGAAATTGACCATTTCTATGGGATGCCTAAGCCACACCCACCAGCCAATCAGAGTGGCTGTATGCAAATTAACCCAGCCAAGATGGACGCCGGCAGTCACGGAGCTGGAGTAAACAGTAGGCTTCCGTTGCACCAGGAGTAAACTGTATGCCGGCTGACTGGGCTTCTCCAGGCTCAGGCAACATATTTGCAACATTGCTTCAATTATAGAAGCCTTGGAGCTGAAGCAAACAGCAGGCTTCTTCTGCACCAGCGATGGAGGAAACTGTCTGCCTAGGAAACATTCTTTCAATTATAGAAGCCATGGAGCTGAAGCCAACAGGAGGCTTCGTTACCTGCCTAGGCCTCGGCTTAAAGGAACAGTGTATCAATTATAGAAGATAAATAAACCCCAGAAACCTGCTTCCAGCCAGCCTTGCTGGGACATTGGGTCAATGGGAGCTGTGGGCAGCCTGAAAGCCTGAAAACAGCCCTCAGACCCACACCCAAGCTGGCCACACCCCAATGGGGTGAGGGACGCCAACTTGGCCAGTCTGCAAACAGCCATCAGCCCCTCACCCAAGCTGACAGGCACACCAGCAGGTGGACATCCCCAGAGGGTTCCCAGACTGCGAGAGGGCACAGGCCGGGCTGAGGGACCTCCCGAGTGCACAAATTTTTGTGCACTGGACCCCTAGTGATTAATAAGTGAAGACGTATTATTTTTAACCTATTTCTATAAAAAAGACTATATTTTCAAGAAAAGAGAAGCAATTTAGGGAAAACAGGCATTGTTTTAAATCTGGTTCAATAGAAGACTGCTAGATTCTCATATTTGCTTTAGTATTCAATCTAGTGCTATGTTATTTTTGTTAAAGTGCATAAAAAAAATAGGGCCTTACACAGATATGTAAGAAATGAGAAGAATATTTTAATAGCCCTTTTAAATAATTGTGGATATTCTTTGTTATGCACCAAAACATAACATGTTAATATCTATAGGCCAGCAATTTTCAACCAGTGTGCTGCATGAAGTTTTAAAACATGCAATACCTATTTAGTCAGGGGCACTGACCTCTTTTCCCTTAGATCAGGGGTGGGGAATCTTTTTTCTGCCAAGGGCCATTTGGATATTTATGACATCACTCACAGGCTATACAAAGTTATCAACTTAAAAATTAGCCTGCTATATTTGGTCAAACATTTTTTATGTGATTTTTTTTATTGTGTAAACTATTATAAAGAGTAGTACTTATGTCTCCTTTTTTTTCCCTCTTGATCTTCCCCCTGCCTCCCCTACCCCCCAATGTTTTGTATCCATTGGTTATGCTTATATGCATGCATAAAAGTCCTTTGGTTGATCTCTTGCCCCACCCCCAGCCAATCCTCCCTGGCCTTCCTGCTGTAGTTTGACAGTCTGTTTGATGCTGCTTTGCTTCTGTATCTATTTTTGTTCATCATTTTATAATGGTCTTTATTATCCATAAATGAGCGATGTCATGTGGTATTTTTCTTTCATTGACTGGCTTATTTCACTTAGCATAATGCTCTCCAGTTACATCCATGCTGTTGCAAATTGTAAGAATTCCTTCTTTTTTACAGCAGCATAGTATTCCATTGTGTAGATGTACCACACTTTTCTAATCCATTCATCTGTTGATGGGCACTTAGGCTGTTTTCAAATCTTAGCTATGGTGAATTGCACTGTTATGAACATAGGGATGCATATATCCTTTCTGATTGGTGTTTCTGGTTTCTTGGGATATATTCCTAGAAGTGGATCACTGGGTCAAATGGCAGTTCCATTTTTAAGTTTTTGAGGAGATGCCATACTGTCTTCCATAGTGGTTGCACCAGTCTGCATTCCCACCAGCAGTGAACGAGTGTTCCTTTTTCTCCGCATCCTCTCTAGCACTTGTCGTTTATTGATTTGTTGATGATAGCCATTCTTACAGGTGTGAGATGGTACCTCATTGTTGTTTTGATTTGTATCTCTCAGATGATTAGTGACTTTGAGCATGTTTTCATATGTCTCTTGGCTTTCTGAATGTCCCCCTTTGAAAAGTGTCTATTTAGGTCCTTTGCCCATTTTTTGATTGGGTTGTTTATCTTCCTTTTGTTAAGTTGTATGAGTTTCCTATAAATGTTGGAGATTAAAGCCTTATCAGTGATAACATTGGCAAATCTTCCATGCAGTGGTCTTTCTTGTTGTTTTGTTGATGGTTTCTTTTGCTGTACAGAAGCTTTTTATTTTGATGTAGTCCCATTTGTTTATTTTCTCTTTAGTTTCAAATGCCCTAGGAGCTATATTGGTGAAGAAATTGCTTCGGCATATGTATGAGATTTTGTTGCCTTTGTATTCTTTTAGTATTTTTATGGTTTCCCGTCTTACATTTAAGTCCTTTATCCATTTTGAGATTATTTTTGTGTATGGTGTAAGTTGGTGGTCTAGTTTCATTTTTTTGCATATATCTGTCCAATTTTCCCAACACCATTTATTGAAGAGACTGTCTTGACTCCATTGTATGTTCTTGCCTCCTTTGTCAAATATTAATTGAGCATATTGGTTCAGGTCGATTTCTGGGTTCTCTATTCTATTCCATTGATCTATGTGTCTATTATTGTGCCAATACCAGGCCATTTTGAGAGCAGTGGCTTTGTAATACAGCTTGATATCTGGTATTGCAATCCTACCTACTTTGTTCTTCTTTCCCAGGATCACTGAAGCTATTCAGGCTCTTTTTTTATTCCAGATGAATTTTTGGAGAGTTCATTCTAGGTCTGTGAAATATGCCATTGATATTTTAATGGGGAGTGCATTGAATCTATAGATTGCTTTAGGTAGTATGAACATTTAATGATATTGATTCTACCAATCCATGAACATGGTATGTTCTTCCATCTGTTTATGTCTTCTTCTATCTCTTTTTTCAACATCCTATAGTTTTCTGAGTAGAAGTCTTTTACCTCTTTAGTTAAGTTTATTCCTAGGTATCTTAATTTTTGTGGTGTGATGATAAATGTGATTGCTTTTTTAGTCTCTCTTTCTGTAAGATCACTATTGGTGTATAGAAATGCCATAGATTTCTTGGCATTGATTTTGTATCCTGCTACTTTGCCGAATTCATTTATTAAGTCTAATAATTTTTTGATGGAGTCTTTAGGGGTTTTTATGTACAACATCATGTCATCTGTGAATAAGGACAGTATTACTTCTTCTTTCTCAATTTGGATGCCTTTTATTTCTTCTTCTTGTCTAATTGCAATGGCTAATACTTCCAGTACTATGTAGAACAGGAGTGGTAAGAGTGGGCATCCCTGTCTTGTTCCTGTTCCTAGGGTAAATGGTTTTAGTTTTTGCCCATTGAGTATGATGTAGGCTGTGGGTTTGTCATATATGGCTTTTATTATGTTGAGATATGATCCTTCTATTCCCACCTTTCAGAGAGTTTTTATCAAAAATGGGTGTTGGATTTTTGTCAAATGCATTTTCTGTATCAATTAATATGACTATGTGGTTATTATCTCTCAATTTGTTTATGTGATGTATCACGTTTATTGATTTGTGGATATTGTACCATCCTTGCATCCCTGGGATAAATCCTACTTGGTCATGGTGTATGATCTTTCTGATGTACTGCTGGATCCAATTTGCTAGGATTTTGTTGAGGATTTTGGCATCTATGTTCATGATGGTTATTGGCCTGTAATTCTCTTTCATTGTGTTGTCTTTATCTGGTTTTGGTATTAAGGTAATGCTGGCTTCATAGAATGAGCTTGGAAGTGTTCCTTCCTCTTGAATTTTTTGGAATAGTCTGAGGAGGATAGGTTTTAGTTCTTCCTTGAATGTTTGGTAAAACCCCTGTGAAGCCATCTGGCTCCGGGCTTTTGTCTGCTGGAAGCTTTTTTATTACTGCTTCAATTTCTTCCATAGTTATTGGTCTATTGAGATTTTTAGATTCTTCCTGATTGAGTTTTGGAAGGTTGTATTTTTCTAGGAATATGTCCATTTCCTCCAGGTTGTCCAGTTTGTTGCAGTAGAGTTGCTCATAGTATTCTTTAAGAATCCCTTGTATTTCTGTGGGGTTTGTTGTTATTTCTCCTCTTTCATTTCTGATTTTGTTTATTTGGATCCTTTCTCTTTGCTTCTTGGTGAGTTTGGCTAGTGGTTCATCAATCTTGTTTATCCTTTCAAAGAACCAGCTCTTGGTTTTGTTGATCTTTTGTATTGTTTTTTTGTCTCTATGTTGTTTATTTCTGCTCTGATCTTAATTATTTTCTTCCTTCTGCTTACACTGGGCTTTTCTTGTTGCTCTCTTTCTAAATCTTTGGGTTGTAGGGTTAGGTAATTTATTATCATTGTTTCTTGTTTTTTTGCAGTAGGCTTGTAGCGCTATAAACTTCTCTCTCAAGACTGCTTTCGCTGTGTCCCATTGGTTTTGGATTGTTGTGTTTTCATTATCATTTGTTGCCGTGATGTTTTTTATTTCTTCTTTACTCTCTCTGGTAACCCAGTCATTGTTTAATAGCGTGCTATTTAGTCTCCATGTGTTTGATTTTTTTGGATTGTTTTTATTGTAGTTGATTTCCAGTTTTATGCTATTGTGATCTGAGATGATGCTTGATATGATTTCTATCTTCTTGAATTTGAAGAGACTTTGCCTGTGACCCAATATATGCTCTATCTTTGAAAATGACCCATGTGCACTTGAGAAGAATGTATATTCTGTGTCTTTGGGATGAAGTGTTCTGAAGATGTCAATTAATTCCATCTGATCTAGTGAGTCATTTAGGATTGATGTTTCTTTGCTGATTTTTTGTTTAGAGGATTTTTCCAGTGGTGATAATGGGGAATTAAAGTCCCCTACTACAATTGTATTGCTGTTAATCTCTCCCTTGATATCCTCCAGAAGGTTTTTTATGTATTTGGGTGCTTCTATATTGAGTGTGTTTATGTTTACCAGAGTTATTTCTTCTTGTTGGATTGCTCCCTTTAGTATCATGAAGTGGCCTTCCTTATCTCTTTTTATGTCCTTCACTTTGAGATCTAATTTTTCAGATATAAGTATTGCTACCCCAGCTTTTTTTCATTTCCATTCACCTGTAAAACCTTTTTCCATCCCTTCACCATCAGTCTGTATGCATCTTTTTTTCTGAGGTGGGTTTCCTATAGACAGCAGATATATGGGTCATGTTTTCTTATCCACTCAGTCACCCTATCTTTTTTGATTGGGGCATTTAATCCATTTACATTTAAAGTTATTGATAGATACTTGTTTGTTGCCATTTTTATTCTTTACCCCTGTGTTCCTTCTTCATTTCTTTTTTTTTTTTTTCTTTTTAAAGCAGACCTTTTAACATTTCTTGCATTGCTGGTTTGGTGGTAAAAAAAAACAAACAAAAAACCCTTAGTCCTTTTTTGTCTGTGAAGCTCCTGATTTAACCCTCAATTTTGATTGATAGTCTTGCTGGGTACAGTATTCTTGGATTCATACCCATCTTTTGCATGACTTTGTATATTTCATTCCATTCACTTCTTGCCTGATGTGTTTCTGTTGAGAAATATGTCACTAGTCTAACGGGGGATATTTTGTAGGTAATTTTTTGTCTCTCTCTGGCAGCTTTTAAGATTCTTACTTTGTTGTTGGTGTTTGCCAATTTAATTATAATGTGCCTTGGCCTTTGGTCTTTTGGGTTCATTTTGTTTGGGACTCTGTGAGCTTCTTGGATTTGTGTAAGTTTTTTCTTCCCTATATCAGGGAAGTTTTCTGTCATTATTTCTTCAAACAAGCTTTCTATTCCTTGCTCAGTTTCCTCTCCTCTGGTACCCCTATTACACGGATGTTGTTTCTTTTCATGTTGTCCCAAAGTTCTCTTAGGCTCTCCTCCTGCTTTTTTAATTTTTTTTTTCTAGCAGCTGCTCTGCTTGGGTATTTTTTCCTACCTTGTCTTCTAACTCACTGATGTGATCCTCTGCTTCTTCTAGTCTACTGTTGATGCTTTCTATTGAGTTCTTTATAGCAGTGATGCAGTGATGTCATTTTTCATTTCTTCTTGGATCTTACACATATTGTTGAATTTGTCTTCCATTCTTTTCATCCACCTTATGACCATTTCTCTGAATTTCTTCTCTGACAGGTTACTTGCCTCCATTTTGTTTACTTCTTTTTCTGGTGATGCTTGTTTTTCTTTCATATGCGGGCTGTTTCTTTGTCTCCCCATGATCTCTCTTCTCTGGGTGTCTGGTTATGTAGTTCTCTCTCTCCTTTCCATGAGGAAGCACAGGGCTTGTTTGAGTCCACGTACTCATGCTGTTTGGGGGTCCGGCATTCCTGGGTTCATAACTGGTCTCTCACTGCCATGTTTGCAGGGTCCCTGGATGTATATGCTTCCGATAACAGCCTCTCTCAAAGGATCTGTGTTGAAGGCAGCAGGAATGGCACCAAGTGTCTGACCAGTCTGATCAAACTTTTAATTAACTCACCTCTAATGCCTTGGCAGGGCCAGAACAAATGATTTCTCCAGACTTATATAACACTCGGGCCTGACATTCCCCACCCTTGCTTTAGTAGTAGATTGTCAAATTTAAAAAGAGACAACAGCCAACACAATAATAGCCATCCAGTGTGAATGAATCAAAATTATACCCATTTTTTATCAGACTGGCAAAAAATATAGTTTGTAATGTGTGGCAGAATTTTAATAATTAGTTTATGCGTGCCATGAAATGAAAAAGGTTGAAAATCACTGCTATAGTTTAATTACACTGTAGAAGCTGAAAATATGTCAATGAACATTTTGTAGTATTTAAATTCATTGGTTTATCTTGTGCTTTGAATGAATCTTTTATGAATTCATGATTTTTTGACATCATGCATTGGTCATTTGGAAAATACTGGTCACTGAGTCATGCAGTTGACACATTTCATTATATTTTATCCAAAAATTACATATATTAAAATCACTACCAATATCATCAGAAAAGCCTTTAAGATTGGGATAATATGAAGCTCATAGTAGCAGATGCAAGTTTTCAAAACATTGAAATTTTATTTCAAAAATCAAAAGTTAATATTGGAAACAAATAATTTCAATTATTTTCCTTGAATTGACTCTCTTTCATTCACTTTCACCAAATATTTAAGTCTCGATATCGGTAGTTTGTTGAGTGTTCTTTCAAGTAAAGATAGCATTCCATCAAGAAAAAAAGTGGCTAGCCCAGCTGGTGTGGCTCAATGGTTGAGCATCAACCTATGAACCTGGAGGTCATGGCTCAATTCCCAGTCAGGGCACATGCCCAGGTTGAGGGCTCAATCCCCAGTGTGGGGCATGCAGAAGGCAGCTGATCAATGATTCTCTCTCATCATTGATGTTTCTATCTCTCTCCCTTACTCTCTGAAATCAATAAAAATATATTTTTTTTAAAAAAGAAAACAACCCTAACCGGTTTGGCTCAGTGGATAGAGCATTGGCCTGTGGACTGAAGGGTCCCATGTTCAATTCCGGTCAAGGGCATGTACCTTGGTTGCGGGCACATCCCCAGTGGGGGCTGTGCAGGAGGCAGCTGATCAATGTTTTTCTCTCATCGATGTTTCTAACTCTCTATCCCTCTCCCTTCCTCTCCGTAAAAAATCAATAAAATATAAAAAAAAGAAAACAAAAAAGGGGCTAGTTTAGCTTGCAACTCATTCTCACAGTAACTTTGCCAAGAGGACCATTGAACTTGAATGTGCCTACTTCACACTTCATCATATAGAACACTAAAAAGACAAATTCTCAAGGGTCCAGAATTAATGAAATTAATCCTTTTTAAGCATTGTCAAGTTAACTGTTAAGTACAACTGGCCTTATTACTGTTATTTCCCATGAATACATGGCTGATGAATACAATGATTACTATTTTTTCCTGTGAACACCGGGCACTGAAGCATACCATGACTACTAGCCCCGCTTGGCTCCACTGCTTGAATTTGGGCACAGACCCCAGCAGCTTACTCACCATTGATTCTGCACCATCAACCAGTGTCCAAATGTCAGCAAGTGAAAAGGAGAAGTAACATCTTGGTATAATCATGAATACAGTTTGGATCTTAGAACGCTTTATATAGGTTTTGGGATTCCTCAAGTGTTCCATATTTTTTAAATTGTTAAGTAAGATGATGGGTAAATGGTGGGTTTTTTTTAAAGGCAGTTGTTTTCCTAGAAATTTATGGGAACTCCAGGAATCCATAAAAATAACTCAAGCACAGACCCTGGTTGAGGGTGGGATGGTCTCTATTAAAGTGGCCAAAATGTGTGATATACTTTGAGAGTTCTGCCTAGAAAAAACTGATATATTAAGTTACAGACCATCTGCAATTTGAGAGACTGAATCCACCATACTACAAGTGAAGAATGAATAGGAATTTAAGGTCGAAACTGACACAGTGTGTCGCTGGTTAGTGTGCTTTTCTAGGGAAGGGCTGAACATGCACCTCCTACTTCCATTCCTTGGCACCACTGGCAGTGAGCTTGGTATAATTGGATTTGCTGGTAATTTTTAACAAAAGACAATATTCATTTTTTAAAAATAGTAATGTGACTGGTATCCTAAGAAAACTACATAATTTAATTTTTTTAATCTTAGAAAATAAGAAAAGTATCATTTGGTATAGTGGGTAAAAATTGTAAAAAATGCTAGTATAAGGCAATCCACAGTTCAGACCATAAATCCGTTTTTTAAGCAAACAAAGACAATAAAAGCTAATAATGGTTAGCGCTGCAGATAATCTTTAGAATTCAATTTATGCCTTGGCAATTTACTCTGTTGTTGGTGAATGCATGTTTTTTAAAGCTTTTTGGCTTCAATTCAGGCAAAAGCAAAACAAGGCTGAAAATGTACCGTATTATGAGACTTTCAGATTGATGCCAATGACAGCAACTCTCAGCTCATTTGTTTTAAAGGTTGTGCATCTGATTAGAAGAGTATTTAACAAGCTTTTTGGGGGAATTGAATAGGATAGGTCTAAAAACAGAAAGTAAATGCATTGCTAATGTGTATTGATGTTTTAAGAATATTGGTATTTCATAACTAGTTTACATGGAAAACACATTACAAAGTATTTGCAAGGTGTTTTTAAGTCTTGTTTGGACCAGTAGTTAATCACTTTATTACTGCTTAATAAGCCACTAAGGAGACTACATAACAATTGTTTATTAAACCTTTCACAATGAAATGAGCACTTAGAGAGAACTGTCTCTGGTTTGTCTTAAGCAATAATTATAATGTATTTACCATGTGTTTTTTATGTCATTGATGCATGGTAAATTGTATGTGTGGCGATTTCACATTTTATCCATAGGAGTTACTTTATAAGTGTGTTAAATCTAATTAGAACATATGTAGCCAAGAAAACCAGCCACCAACAGGAAGCTCCGCCCACCTGGCCACATATTGCCTGATTTCATTCTTTTTGCTGCAGAATAGACATTGAGCTGTGTTCAACTACGGGGTTCAACTACAAGAACTGGATGGCAGGTTCACATTAAAAAGGATGAATTTTTTTCCTTTCTGGGCGGTTACTGGTGAGAAAATCCACATACTTTCTGCCATTGGAGCTACTATCCTATCGTGTTTTGGTGCATTGATGCATCAGCCATGCACATGTGTGGTCTGACAGACTGACAGATTCTAATTTTTGCAATCCCCAGGGGTCTCAACAAACTTCTTGAAGTGATCATTTTAGTGTGATACATCTAAGAAGACTGGTCTGGGTAATCAGATATCTATAACAATAAAAGTGTAACATGCTAATTAGACCAGATGTCCTTCCAGACGACCCTCCAGGCAAAGCTGGGGCTGCAAGGGAAGCCCAAGTCCCTGGTGCCCGTCAGTGGCCAGAGGGAAACCTGGGTCCTGAGTGCTAGAGGGAAACTGGTGCTGGCAGCCAGGGGATGGAAGGCCTGTTCTTGCACAAATTTTGTACATCAGGCCTCTAGTGTATTTGATAATGTGTATGATATGAATTAACAATATTAATTGGAGAAATATGAGAGAATAATTAAAAACTACAGCCAGGAAAAAAACCCAAAAGCCTCTATAAGAGTGTATATTTTATATCTAAAAATTTAAGGATTCAAATCGCCTTTGAAAACTAAGTAAATAAATATATTCCTGGCCCATGTGGCTCAAATGATTGAGTGTCAACCTGTGCACTGAGAAGTTGGCAGTTGGATTCCTGGTCAGGGCACATGCCTGGGTTGTGGGTTCAGTCCCCAGTAGGGGGCATGCAGGTGGCAGCCAGTCAATGATTCTCTTTCTCATTGAAGTTTCTCTCTCTCTCTCTCTCTCTCTCTCTCTCTCTCTCTCTCTCTCCCTCTCTCTCTAAAACTAATAAAAAATATTTTTAAAAAACCAAATAAATGCAAGATGATGATTCATTATGTAGATTTCTATGGTTAGGAAGAAACAAAGCAACCTGGATTTGAATCTCAGTTTTGCTTACTAGGTGTGTAATCTTGCAGAAATTACTTACTCCTCTGAGCCTTTGTATCCGGTTCTGTAAAATGAGCATAATGATAACATCTACCTCATAGAGTTCTTGTGAAAATGAACTAAATGAAATGGTCCATGAACTAGGCCTAGTAAATAATAATTGCTCAATAAATGGTAGTAATTGTTCTTGTTGCTGCCTTTGAAAGCATACTGTGTGAATCCTAGTTACTGAAGAAGCTAATCACTTGCCCTGTGAAAGTTCCTATCTTTTCCATTTGCTGATTATATTCATACAATTTTCTGTCCCCAGGATTTTCTGTGAATTATTTTTTTCTAGAACAATGCTGTCCAACAGAACTTTCTACCATGATGGGAATGTTCTATATCAGCACTATTTAATATAGCAGTCACTAGCTAGCTATATACAGTTTTTTGAGCATTTGAAATGTGGCTGCTGCCACTGAGGAACTAAATATCAGTTTTAAGTAATTTAATTTTACATACTTTTAAAAAGCGAGATCTAGGGCAACACTGTGCTAGAGACTTGATCAGATTCAAGCTGTGTGTGTGTGTGTGTGTGTGTGTGTGTCTAAGAAGCATTGTTAAAAATATTTTTTTATTGATTTCAGAGAGGAAGAGAAAGGGAGAGAGAGAAACATCAATGATGAGAGAAAATCATTGATCAGCTGCCTCCTCCATGCTCCCTCACCCCCACTGGCGATCAAGTCTGCAACCTGGGCATGTGCCCTTACCATTAACCAAACTGTGACCTCCTGGTTCATAGGTTGATGCTCAGCCACTGAGCCACACCATCCAGGCCCAAGAAACACTTTGATCTGCCACAGACACCACTACCAGTGCACTGAGCTGGCGCTGAGTTGGTCAGTTACCTCTCTGGGCACCTTCAATGGAGAGGCCCTTTCTAGTCTTGTATGTGGGTTGTTCCTGATCATAGACCTAGTATCTGTCAGAATTGGCTCCACTTCCCCAGTAGAGAGACAGATACAGGAGGTTATTAATTCACCCAGCCATACAGCCAAGTCCTTAAGACAGCAACAAACCAGTCATGTTAATAAAAATCCTCACCCTGCCCCAGCTGGTTTGGCTCAGTAGATAGAACATCAGCCTGCAGACTGAAGGGTCCTGGGTTCAATTTCGGTCAAGGGCATATGCCCAGGTTGCAGGCTTGATCCCCACCCAGTGTGGGGCATACAGGAGGCAGCCTATCAATGATTCTCTCTCATCCTTGATGTTTCTATCTCTTTCTCCCTCTCTTTTCCTCTCTGAAATCAATAAAAATATATTACTAAAAACAAACAAACAAACAAACAAACAAAACCCTCAGCTTTAGCCATTGCTATCCTTCCTGGTTTGATCTGATTTCTTCCCCCAAATTTTTATCTTCTGTAGCTTGTGGACAAAGCCACTATCTTCTTATCTTATCCTAATTTTATATCAGTCTCCTAAGGAATCTTAAATTCAGGAATATATTAATTTCTTAAAATACCCCTTCTATGTTTCCCGACGCATCTACCCATTTTTCCCTACCTACTATTGGACAGAAATTCAGAAATATATTAATACTAATTCCATTGTTACCAGCCATCTGTTCTGTTAGAAAGGAAAAAAATCAACTCCTCAGGTTGCTTTTTGGTTGTTTGTTGTTTGGGGTGTTGTTTTTTTTTTTTAGTAGGCATAAATGGATTGATTCTTTTTTATTTTCCAGTCATTTTGCTTTGTTTTAAATGAGTGAACTCACAATAATGAAAAGAATTAACTAACACCATGTGCCGTGGAGGTTGGCTGCTGTGCCTGGTTACGGGTCCTAGGCGAGTGTGTGGGCCACGCATTGCTCTGCACCGCCGCTGAGCATATGCACAGATGTGTGGAGCATCAGAAACAGATGGGTTGCATATGAAAGCTCCCAGCTTCTCCTCAGTGACTTGATGTTTGGTGAAAAATGCAAAATAGTTTAGTATTACTTTCCTCTCTCGCTGGGTATGGTCAGAAGAAAGACGAGCAGCAGCCCTACTTGTCGTGGGCAGTGACAGTGTGAGCAATGGAGGGAATTTGGCTTTGCAGTGCCTCAGAAGCATGTTAAGACCCCTGTGCCGTGCTGTCCTAATTGTGTGACCTTGAACAAGTCATCTATGCCTCCCAACCTTGGTGTTTTCATCTATTAAACAGAGAAAATGTACTACTGCAAAATAGATAATAGCCGAGTCACGGTAACGACATCCGTTGAAGACTGAGTCAGAGTGATGAGTGAAAATAAATGCCTCCTTTTTAAGGTATTTTGTACATAGTTAGATAGAAACTATGTGGTTTATTCTATATTTATTGGGCATTTGAGATGATCCAGATCTTTCTATAAGACCAGGAAGTGGGATTAATTCACAACTAATTCTGCTGACATGAATGTTGTAGTATTTTTTAAAGTATAAATCATAGTATAATTATAATGGTAGAAATAAAATACAATCCAATACATATACTGGAAGAAAATTCTGTGCATTAGTAGCAGTAGGTGAAAGTGTTTCTTCTCTTTCCTACTTTTCTATATTATTCAGATTCTTGACAGTCCTACATCACAAAAGTAATAAATGTTTTTCTATTAAAAAAAAAAAAAAGAAGAAGGAAGGAAAGGCCCCATCCAGAGGCAACTAGCTCAACTGGCCTCA
>PVJC01043973.1:0-14299 GCA_004026665.1 Murina feae
CCTCCGTACCTCTGTACTTTGCTTCCGCCACTCCTCTGAGTCTCAGACTCTTCTCTAGTTGTAGGATTTTCACTCAGCCAGCCGTCCTGTGGGTGTGAGTGGTGTCCGTGTGTTCTTTTCGTCGTTTTTCTGAAATAGTTGTTCACAGCTGCATATACGGTGTCTACCCTATGCTGCCATCTTGTTTCTCCCCACCCCCGGCTATTTTTCTTTTCTTTCTTTTTCTTTCCTTTTGTTTTTTTTGTTCATCCTCACCTGAGGACATTTTTCCATTGATGATTAGAGAGAGTGGAAGGAAGGAAGAGGGGAAGACAGAGAGAGGGAAACATCAATGTAAGAGAGACAGATTGATTGGTTGCCTCCCCTACACACCCGGACTGGGGATGGGGATGGAGCATGCAACTGAGGTAAGTGCCCTTGACCCCTTGACTGGAATCAAATCCTCTTCAGTCCGAGGGCCGACACTCTATTTACTGAGCCAAACTGGCTAGGGCTTCAGTAAATGTTTATTGGATGAACTGATGGATGGATAAATAAAGGAGGCAGAAAAAAATCCTAATGAAGTCAAATTGTAACAATCTATAATAATAAAAGTGTAATATGCTAATTAAACCGGATGTCCTTCCAGATGACCTTCCAGATGAAGGCAGGGCTGCTGTGAGTGAAGCCCAGGTCCCGGGGGCCATAGGGAAGCCAGTGCCCACAGCCGGAGGAAGGAATGCCTACTCTTGCATGAATTTCGTGCATTGGGCCTCTAGTATTTCTATAATAGAAAGCTTAATAAGGAAAGAAATGAAAGTGAAATAAGAGGGAAGCAAAGGCAGGCAGGCAAAGAGGGAATCTTCATTTTTATATATAAAAAGAAGGAAAAGTGAAATATAGTGAAAAGGCACCTATCACAAGTCCAATGATGGCGATGTGATTTAGTAGTGTGATACTGACTATACTCCAGTCTTTGACATTCACTCTGTCCTGCCCAAACATCTCTCCCAAGTTTGGAGGCAACATATCTCAATTTACTCCACAGAAGGGCAACAGACTATGAGACATACTCCCTAGGGTTTATATGGGGTCTCAAGGTCTGTCTCTACACGACTGTATGCTATCCCACTGTCCCTTGAGAAATCAACTTAGGTTAGTATTATTTCTTTGGGTCCCCTTATACTTTTTTAAAAAATGTATTTTTATCGATTTCAGAGAGGAAGGAAGAGGGAAAGAGAGGTAGAATTATCAATGATGAGAGAGAATCATTGATTGGCTACCTCCTACATGCCCCACACCGGGGACCAAGCCCACAACCCAGGCATGTTCCCTTGGCTGGAATCAAACCTGGGACCCTTCAGTCCCCAGGCTGATGCTCTATCCACTGAGCCAAACCAGCTAAGGCTACTTTTTTAAAAATTAGAACTTTATTGAGATATAATTCATACATTATACAATTTGTCCATTTAAAGTATACAAGTCATTGGATTTTAGTATATGCACAAATATTTGCAACCATTACCATAGTTTTTACAGTTTTGTCATTTTATAAAGAAACCTTGCACCCTTTAGTTATCTTTCCCCATCCCCTGACAGCCTATGCAAGCATTATTCCAATTTCTGTCTCCATAGATTCACCTATTCTGGACATTTCATATAAATGGAATCTTATAATATGTGGTCTTTGTGACTGTTTTTTTAAATCTATTCAGCATAATGTTTTCAAGGCCAATCCATGTTGTATTATGTATCAGAACTTCATTCCATCTTATAGCTGAATAATATGCCATTGTATGGATATACCATAGTTTAACTATTCATCAGTTTATGTACCTTTTGGCTTTATAAATAATGCTGCTATAAACATTCATATGTATGAAGTTTTAATGTGAACATAGGTCTTCAGTTCTCTTGGTTAGATAATGAAAAGTGGAATTTCTGGATCATATGGTAATTTTATGCTTAATTGTTTGAGTAATTTTGGACTGTCTTTGAAAGTAGCTGTGCTATATTATTTTATAAATATACTAGGGGCCTGGTGCATGAAATTCATGCACTGGGGGGGGGTTCCTCAGCCAAGCCTGCCCCCTCTCACATACTGGGAGCCCTCAGGGGGTGTCCTACTGACGGCTTAGGCCCACTCCCAGATCCCCTTGGGGAGCAGCCCTAAACCGAAGTCTGGCCTCCCTTTGTGGGAGGCAACCAGGCTAATCAGGGGAAGCCAGCAGCCCCATCACCCCGCTGCTGCAGCCACTGTCAGTCACCACAGCCACCAAGGTGTTTTCATCAACATGGACTCCAGTCCCTTCACCATGAAAAAATGACAACTTTCTTTAGGCATTTTCCAGATGATCTTTCTTTCTTTCTTTGTTTTTTATCCTCACCTGCGGATATGTTTCCATTGATTTTTAGAGAATGTGGAAGAGAAGGGAAAAACAGAGAGAAACATCAAAGTGAGAGGAACACTTTGATTGGTTGCCTCCTGCATGAGCCTTGACCTGGGCCCTGGCCAGGGAGGAGCCTGCAACCTAGGTACATGCCCTTGGTCAGAATTGAACCCAGACCCTGCAGTCAGCAGGCTGAGGCATTATGCACTGAGCCAAACTGGCTAGGGCAGGATATGACATTTCTTAGCCCTCCAGCAGTGGACCTTAATTTTTTTTCCTCCAGGAGTGTGGTGGAAAAACCCTAGATCGCCTTTCTGGATTCTTATTACCCAAGTTACTAAGAATATTACCAGTGGCATACAGGGAGCTTAGCCAATGAGCTATCAGAAAAGGTGTTTCCTCTGTAGTTCACTCTGATCACTGGCTCCACCCCTGCCCCTCCATTCCCAGCTCCACCCCTGCCCAGGCCTGTAACCTCTGGATAAGGATGCAGGGGACCCCCAGGGGACCACCAGGCCCCTGTGATCACTGGCTCTGTAACCGCTGGATTAGGATGCAGGGGACCCACAGCGGACCCCCAGGCCCCTGTGATCACTGGCTCTACCCCTGCCCAGGCCTGCAGTCTCTGCCTGAGGCTGCAGACCTGGGCAGAAGACCCTCAAACCCCTCTGATCACCGGCTTCACAGAGCCCAGGCCTCTGCGATAACCAGCTCTGATCCTGCCCCCTGCCATTACTGGCTCTGCCCTTGCCCAACTAGCAGCCTCTGGCCAAGGCTGCAGGCCTGGGAAGGGAACCCCTAGGCCCTGAGATCTCAGGCTCCACCCTTGCCCCACTACAGCCTCTGGCCAAGGCTACAGTTCTGGGCAGAGGTCCCCCAGGCCCCTGGATTGCTGGCTCTGCCCATGCCCCTCCAATCACTGGCTCTGCCCCTGCCCAGGCCCTGAGATAGCTGGCTCGGCCTCTGCCCCACTGCAGCCTCTGGTTAAGGGTGCAGGCCTGGGCAGGGGACCCCCAGACTCGTGCTTTGCTGGCTCCACTGGTACCCAGACCCCTGCGATCGCAGGCTCCGCCCCTGCCCCTTTGATCACCGGCTCTGCCCCTGCACCCTCTGATCACTGGCTCTGCCCCTGCCCAGGCCTAAGGCCTCTGGTCTGGGAAGGGGACCCTCAGCCCCCTCTGATCACCTGTTCCACCATCGGGCCTCCTGCATCCCCCACCACCTGCCTGCTAACAGGCCTGACCACTTCAGTGGCAGGGCTCAGCCGGACTGGACACTGCTGTCTTGTAACTATGGGCACCGCCATCTTGTGGCTATGGGGGTGGCCATCTTTGTGATGGAGTGATGCCTAATTTGCATATTGCACTTTTATTAGATAGGATATTTTTGACAAAGAGAATCCTAAAGGCAGCAAGAGAAAAGTATACTGTTACCTACAAAGGATCTCCCATAATGCTGACACCTGATTTATCAGAAACTTTACAGGCTAGAAGGAAATGGCATGAAGTACTCAAGGTAATAGAAAGCAAGGATCTGAAATCAAGATTACTATATCCAGCAAGGTTATTATTCAAAATAGACAGTCAAATAAAGAGCTTCCTGGACAAAAAAGAAAAGGCTAGAGTACATCGCCACCAAATCAGCATTACAAGAAATGCTAAACGGACTACTGTACCAAGAAAAAATAGAGAGAGAAACCTAGGCATACAGAACTAAAATGGCAATTAAGTACCTATCCTATATAATAAAAGGCTAATATGCAAACTGACTGAATGGCAGAATGATCGGTCACTATGACGCGCACTGACCACCAGGTTAGACACTTGATGTAGGAGCTTCCCCTGGTGGTCAGTGCACTCCCACAGGGAGAGCGCTGCTCAGCCAGAAGCTGGGCTCACAGCTGGTGAGTGCAGTGGTGGTGGCTGGAGCCTCATCTGTCCCCTCAGCAGGCGGATATCCCCCAAGGGGTCCTGGACTATGAGAGGGCATAGACTGGACTGAGGGAACTCCCCATTCCCCAGTGCACGAATGTTGTGCACCTGGCCTCTAGTCAATAATAACCTTATGCCCAGCCAGCATGGCTCAGTGGTTGAGCACCAGTCTATGAAGAAGGAGGTAATTGTTCAATTTCTGGTCAGAGAACATGCCCGGGTTGTGAGCTCCATCCACTGTGCGGGGCATGCAGGGGGCAACCGATCAATGATTCTCTCTCACCACTGATGTTTCTATCTCTCTCTCTCCCTTCCTCTCTGAAATCTATAAAAATACATTAAAAATCATAACCTTAAATATAAATGGATTAAATGCTCCCATCAAAAGACATAGGGTAGCTGAATGGATACAAAAACATGACACAACTATATACTGACAAGAGACCCAACTCAGAACAGGATAAGAGTACAGGGATGGAAAATTTTTTCCCATGAAAATGGAAAAGAAAAAAAAAAGCTAGAGGGAGATCGAATCAAGGTGGCAGCATGGGTAAACACCTGAATTAGCTGTCCCGTACAACCACATTAAAACTACAACTAAAGGACAAAACTAATACCATCCAGAACCACAGGAAGGCTGGCTGAGTGGAAATTCTACAACTAGAAGGAAAGAGAAAAGCACACTGAGCCCGGTAGGAGGTGCAGAGGTGTGGAAGTGTGGAGGAATGGAGGCATGTGCGAAAGGGGATGGCAACTGGGAATGCTGTTGTCTTTCTCAAATCGGAGGGAGATGCAAGCTTCTGACTGCTCTCAACTTCAGTTCCAGGTGAGACTTTGGGGACCCAGACTCATATGAAGAGAAACTGGACTGTCTGGCATCAGGATGGAAGTGAGAGTGGCTTTCTTGCAGAGGTGCTTGCAGTGGTCATTGTTCCTGCACTGGGCCATGGACACAGACCCCAGGACCTCTCCAAGGCAGAGCAGACTGGCAGCCATTGTGGTTTGCTCTGACCTGGTGATTCCCTGAGACCCCGATCCACCCAATTTACAACCCCACCCAAGTTGTGCACAGAGGCTTTTGCATATAAATGACCAGGCCTTTCTCCACCTAAATACCTGGGCAGACTCAGTGAGCACCCAAGCCCCAATGAAGCAAGTCCTGCCACATAAGGGTATCTTTAGCATAGAAGTTCTCCTATTGTATAGACAACTGGTCCTCGTAGTCAATTGGCCTGGAGGTCAATTCCTACCAGTGATACCAACAACAATCAAGGCTTAACTACAAAAAGACTGTGCACACAGCCCACAAAAGGGCGCACCAAGAGTGTCCACCTCAGGTAATTAGGAAAGATGAGCCACTGGGCCCTATAGGACACCTAGCACACAAGGCCACTCTATCAACACAGGGATGCAGTGAAAATGCAGAGACAAAGAAACAGGTCACAAGTGAAAGAAAAGGAAGAAAGCAAACTACTGGATATAGAGTTCAAAACCACAGTTATAAGGTTACTCAAGAATCTTGTAGAAACCTCTGAGAAATGTAGTGAGACTCTCAAGGATATGAAAAAAGACCAATTAGAAATTCAGCATACAATGACTGAAATAAAGAATAATATACAGAAATCCAACAGCAGACTAGAAGATCCCAAGAATCAAGGCAAAGATTTGAAACACGAAGAAGCAAAAAACATCCAACCTGAAAAGCAAAAGAGAAAAAAAAAAGAATACAAAAACATGAAGAAAGTGCAAGGAGCCTCTGGGACAACTTCAAGTGTATCAATATCCAAATTATAGGGGTGCCTGAAGAAGAGAGAGAGCAAGATATTGAAAACCTATTTGGGAGCCAACATGCTGCGGAATCTGCTGACTCTTTGTCAGATTTCCCAGAGGACCATAAGTATTGCTTCATGCAGGCAGTTTGAAAATAAAGTTCAAGAGAAACAAAAGCTATTTCAGATTTTGGGAGGAGAAACCAAGATGGCAGCATAGATAAACACCTGAAATTGCTGCCTCGCACAACCATTTCAAAATCACAACAAAAAGAAAAACACAGACACCACCCATAATCATAGGAAGGCTGAATGAGTGGAAATTCTACAACTAGAAAGAGAAAAACATAATGAGACTCAGAGGAGGTGCGGAAGTAAAGTGCAGAGGTACGGAGGCATGCACGGAAAGGGCTGGTAACAGAGGACGAGGTTTTCTTTTTCAATCCGGAGGGAGTCACAAGCTCCCGATGGCTCTGAACTCCAGTTCTGGGTGAGTTTTTGGGGATCCAGTCTCATACGGGGAGAAGCTGGACTGTCTGACACTGGGAGGAACTCCAGAGTGGCTTTCTCTCAGTGGTGCTTGTAGCGATTACCATGGAAAACTGAGACCCGGTGCCACCTAGGGCTGGGCTGAGAATCAGCCATAGCTGTTTACTCTGCCCTGTTGATTGCCTGAGACCCTGCCCCACAATGCTGGGTAGCCTCAGGCAAAAGCTAAATCAGCACCTCCTTAGAGATCCAAGAGCCAGTGTACCCAGTGGTCAGAGTGGAACCATCCAGAATACAACTCCTCAGATCCATGAGGGACACACTCAGAGGGAAGATTTAGTGAGCACCAAAGCCCCACTGAAGCAAGTTCTGCACCATAAGGGTGTCTCCAGCACAGAAGTTATCCCACCATATACAGCTGATTCTCATAGCTAAGTGACCTGGAGGTCAATTCCACCCAGTGATACCAACAACAATCAAGGCTTAACTACAACAAGACCATGCACAGATCCCAAAAAAAGGGTGCACCAAGAGTGTCCACCTCAGGTAATTGGGGAGGCTGAGCCACTGGGCCCTATAGGACACCTAGAACAGAAAGCCACTCTATCAATGCAGGGAAGCAGCCAAAATGTGGAGACAAAGAAACACGTCACAAATGACAAAAATGGAGGAAAGCAAACTACTGGATACAGTGTTCAAAACCACGGTTATAAGGTTTTTCAAGAATTTTCTAGAGACCACCGATAAATTTAGTGAGACCCTCGAAGATATGAAAAAGGACCAGCTAGAAATTAAGCATACACTGACTGAAATAAAGAATAATATACAGAGATCCAACAGCAGACTAGAGGATCACAAGAATCAAGTCAAAGATTTGAAATATGAAGAAGCAAAAAACACCTCACTGGAAAAGCAAAAAGAAAAAAGAATCCAAAAATATGAAGATAGTGTAAGGAGCCTCCGGGACAACTTCAAGTGTACCAACTATCAGAAGTATAGGGGTGCCAGAAGAAGAGAGAGAGCAAGATATTGAAAACATATTTGAAGAAATAATGACAGAAAACTTTCCCTACCTGGTGAAAGAAATAGACTTACAAGTCCAGGAAGCGCAGAGAACTCCAAACAAAAGAAATCCAAAGAGGACCACACCAAGACACATCATAATTAAAATGCAAAGGGCAAAAGACAAGGAGAGAATCTTAAAAGCAGCAAGATAAAAGCAGTCAGTTACCTATAATGGAGCACCAATACGACTGTCAGCTGATTTCTCAACAGAAACTTTGCAGGCCAGAAGGGAGTGGCAAGAAATATACAAAGTGATGAATAGCAAGAACCTACAACCAAGATTACTCTACCCAGCAAAGCTATCATTTAGAATTGAAGGGCAGATAAAGAGCTTCACAGATAAGAAAAAGCTAAAGGAGTTCATCACCACCAAACCAGTATTATATGAAATGCTGAAGGGTATTCTTTAAGAAGATGATGAAGAAGAAAAAGGTAAAGATAAAAATTATGAACAACAAAGTGACAACAAATACATATTTATCAACAAGTGAATCTAAAAATTAAGTGAATAAAAAATCTGATGAACAGAATAAATTGGTGAATAGACTAGAATCAGGGGCATAGAAAGGGAGTGGACTGACAATTCTCAAGGGGAAGTGGGTGTGGTGGGTCCAGGAAGAGACTGGACAAAAATCTTACAACTATGGACGAGGATAGGTGTGTGTGGGGGGGTTAAAGGCAGGGAGTGGGGTTGGAACTACTGGGTGGAGGGGAGCTATGGGGGGAAAAGAGGAACAACTGTAATAATCTGAAAAATAAAGATTTATATAAAAAAGCTGGAGTAGCAATACTCATATCCAACAAAATAGATTTCAAAATGAAGGTCATTAAAATAGACAATAAAGGTCACTATATAATACTAAAGGGATATATCATACAAAAGGATATAAACCCTGGTAAACATATATGCACCCAATATAGGAGCACCAAAATACATTAAGAAAACTTTAGAGGACTTTAGGGAGAAATCGACAACAATATAGTCATAGCATGGGACTCTAACTCCCTGCTAACTTCACTGGATAGATCTTCCAGATAAAAACTTAATAAGGAAACATTGACTCTAAAGGACATGTGGATCAGATGGATTTAATAGACATTCATAGAACATTATACCCCAAAACTGCAGAATATACATTTTTTTCAAGTCTACATGGATCATTCTTAAAGATAGACATGTCAGGACACAAAACAAGTCTCTACAAGTTCAAGAAGATTGAAATCATATCAAGAATCTTCTCAAATCACAGTGGAATGAAATTAGAAACCAAATACAGTAAAAACATCCCAAAACAATCAAATACATGGAGACAAAATAGCATGTTGCTAAACAATGAATGGGTTACCAACAAGATCAGGAAAGAAACAAAAAAGTTCCTGTAAACAAATGAAAATGAACACACAACAACCCAAAATATCTGGGACACAGCAAAAGCGGTCCTGAGAGGGAAGTTCATAGCACTACAGACCTATCTCAAAAAGCAAAAAAAAACCTAACAATAAACTATTTAACCATACAACTTAAAGAACTGGAAAGAGAACAACAAGAAAAGCCCAGAGTAAGTAGAAAGAAGAAAATAATAAAGATTAGAGCAGAAATAAATGACATAGAGACTAAAAAAGATACAAAAAAATATCAATGAAACCAAGAACTGGTCCTTTGAAAGGATAAACAAGATTGATGAACCTTTAGCCCTACTCATCAAGAAACAAAGAGATAGGACCCAAATAAATAAAATCAGAAACGAAACTGGAGAAGTAACCACTGACACCACTGAAATACAAAGGATTGTAAGAAAATACTATGAACAACTATATGCCAACAAACTGGACAAACTGGATAAATGGACAAATTTCCTAGAAAAATACAATCTCCCAAAACTGAATCAGGAAGAATCTGAAAACCTGAATAGGCCAATAATAACTGATAAAATAGAAGCAGTAATAAAAAAATCTCCCAGCAAACAAAAGCCTTGGTCCAGATGTCTTCATAGGGAAGTTTTACCAAACATTCAAAGAAGAACTATCACCTATGCTACTCAAACTGTTCAAAAAAAATCCAAAAGGAAGGAACACTTCCAAGCTCTTTTTATGAGGCCAGCATTACCCTCATTCCAAAACCAGATAAAGATACTATAAATAAAGAGAATTACAGGCCAATATCCCTGATGAACATAGATGCTAAAATCCTCAACAAACTATTAGCAAATCGGATCCAGCAATATATTCAAAAGATCATACACCATGACCAATTGGGATTTATTCCAGAGATGCAAGGCTGATGCAAAATCTGCAAATCAAATCAATAAACATGATACATCACATAAACAAATTGAAAGACAAAAATCACACGAATATATCAATAGATGCAGAAAAAGCATTCGACAAAATCCAACACCCATTTTTTAAAACTATTTTTTATTGATTTCAGAGAGAAAGGGAGAGGGAGAGAGAGATAGAAGCATCAGTGATGAGAGGGAATCATTGATTGGCTGTGGGAATCATGCCCGCAACCCAGGCAAGTGTGCTTGAACGGAATCGAACCTGGAACCCTTCAGTCCACAGGCCGACACTCTATCCACTGAGCTAAACTGGCTAGGGCCACCCATTTTTGATAAAAATTCCCAGCAAAGTGGGAATAGAGGAAGCATATCTCAACATGATAAAGGCCATATATGACAAACGTGCAGCAAACATCATATGCAATGGCAAAAAACAGGGGTAAGACAGAAATGTCCAATTTTACCACTCTTTTTCAACACTAGTGGCCTGGATCATGAAATTCATGCATGAAGGGGTGTTCCTCAGCCCGGCCTGCACCCTCTCCAATCTGGGACCCCTTGGGGATGACAGACTGCCAGTTTAGGCCCAATCCCCGTGAGCCTAAACTGGCAGTCTGACATCCCTCTCACAATCTGGGACCGCTGCCTGCCTGCCTGCCTGCCTGCCTGAGTACCCCTAGCCACTTCTGCCTGCCAGCCTGATTGCTCCCTAACTGCTTCCCTGCTGCCTTGATTAATGCCTAACTGCTCCCCTGCCAGCCTGATCCACCCAAACTGCCCTCCCCTGCCTACCTGATCGCCCACAACTGCCCTCCTCTGCTGTGACCTGCCTCCTCCACCAGGAACTGCCTCCTCTGTGTGAGGTGGTGGAGATGCTGGGACTGGCCTCCTCCATGCCGCATGGAGTCGCGGGACTCCCAGGCTTCACCACGTGGAGCAGCTGCCAGGCCTGCCTTCGCTGTGTGTGTGGCCATCTTTTACAGCCATCTTTGTGGTGGCCATCTTGTGGTGACCATCTTGTGAAGACATTGTGTGCGAGGGCCACCTAGGCTTTTATTAGTATAGCTAGTACCAGCAGTCCTAGACACAGCGATCAGACAAGAAGAAATAGAAGGCATCCAAATTAGAATTGAGGATGTAAAACTCTCATTATTTGTAGATGACATGATGTTGTACATAGGAAAACTTAAAGACTCCACCAAAAAACAACTACATTTAATAAATTAATTTGGCAATGTAGCAGGCAAACTCAACACCCAAAATTCGATGGCTTTTTTATACACCAATAATGAATTATCAGAAAGAGAAACTAAACAAACTTCCATTTATTATTGCAACAAAATATTAAGATACTTAGGAATAAATTTATTCAAGAAGGCAAAAGACCTGTCCTCACAAAACTTCAGGACATTGAAAAAAGAGATAGAAGAAAATATAAACAAGTGGAAGAATATACCGTGTTCATGGACTGGTAAAATCAACATCATTAAAATGTCCATACTACAGATTCGATGCAATCCCTATTAAAATATTAACTGATCTAGAACAAATACTAAAAAAATGTATATGGAATCAAAAAAGACCCTGGGTACCTGCAGCAATCTTGAGAAAGAAGAACAAAGTTGGAGGGATCACAATACCAGATATCAAGCTATACTATAAAGCCACTGTTCTCAAACTGCCTGGTACTGGCACAAGAACAGACATAAAGACCAATGGAACAGAACAGAGAACCCAGAAAAAGACCCAAGCCATAATGCTCAATTAATATTTGACAAAGGAGGCAAGAACATACAATGGAGTCAAGACAGTCTCTTCAATAAATGATTTTGGGAAAATTGGACAGATAGGTGCAAAAAAAATGAAACTAGACTACCAAATTACACCATACAAAAAAAAAAAAACTCAAAATGGATAAAGGACTTAAACATAAGTCATGAAACCGTAAAATTCCTAGAAGAAACAATAGGCAGTAAAATCTCAGACATCCCTCAAAGCAATATGTTTATGGATACATCTTCTAGGTCAAATCAAAGGAAACAAAGGAGAAAATAAACAAATGGGACTACATAAAAATAAAAAGCTTCTGCACAGCAAAAGAAACTATCAACGAAACAAAAAGGGAGCCCACTGTATGGGAGAACATATTTGGCAATGATACATCTGATAAAGGGTTAATATCCAAAATATATAAGGGACTCATATAACCTAACAAAAGGAAGACAAACAATCCAATTAAAAAATGGACAAAGGACCTAAATAGACACTTCACCAAGTGCACATACAGATGGCCAAGAGACATATGAAAAAATGCTCAAAGTCACTGATCAGCCTAGCTGGTTTTGCTCAATGGGTAGACTGAAGCGTCTTGGGTTCGATTCTGGTCAAGGGCACATGCCAGGGTTGTGGGCTTGATCCCCAGTAGGGGGTGTGCAGGAGGCAGCCAATCAATGACTCTCATCATTGATGTTTCTCTCACTCCTTCTCCCTTCCTCTCTGAAATCAATAAAAATATGTATATTGAAAAAAATAAGTTTTATAAAAATAAAAGTCACTGATCATCAGAGAGATGCAAATTAAAAAAACAATGAGGTATCACCTCATGCCTTGTCAGAATGACTACCATCAACAAATCAACAAATGACAAGTGCTAGTAAGGATGTGGAGAAAAGGGAACCCTAGTTCACTGCTGGTGGGAATGCAGACTGGTGTAGCCATTATGGAAAACAGTATGGAGGTTCTTCAAAAAATTAATTATGAAACTGCCATTTGACGCAGTGATCCCACTTGTAGGAATATATCCTAAGAAACCTGAGGCACCAATCAGAAAGAATGTATGCACCCCAAGTTCATATCGGCACAATTTATAATAGCTAAGATCTGGAAACAGCCCAAGTACCCATCAGTAGATGAGTGGATAAAAAGGCTGCGGTACATTTATACCATGGAATACTATGCAGCAGTAAAAAGAAGAATCTCTTATCCTTTGAGACAGCATGGAGGGACCTGGAGTGTATCATGCTAAGTGAAGTAAGTCAGTCAGAGAAAGATAAGTATCACATGATCTCACTCATATGTGGAATCTTAATAACAAAATAAACTGATGAAAGGAGTGGATCCAGAGATATGAAAGTATGTAATAGAGTGCGGAATCTCAGACGGAAGGTGAGGGTGGGTGGGAGGTATTTAACCAAAGACCTTGTAAGCATATACGTATAACCCATGGACACAGATAATAAGGTGGTAAAGGCCTGGGGTGGAGCAGGGGATAGAGGGCTGGAAGGGGTCAATGGGGGAAAAGAGGGACATATGTAATACTTTCAACAATAAAGGATTATATTTAAGAAAAAGAGTTGCCAGTACAGAATTCCCATATGATTGAACATTTATATTGTTTTCTTATGTCTTTTTAAAGGTGAGAAAACTAAGACCCAGTGACTCAAGAAGTGACTTGTCCAAAGTCAACTGGTTAAAAAAAGGTGAGCAGAACTGAGTTTAGAACCCTGGTTTATCTCTCCAGAACCCACTCAGTTTTATGCAACCAAGCTGTCTCTGGATTAATAATACACCATTAACCACCCCCTACATTATCTCTCCTCAACTTGAAACCAGGTATTCTCCACAATCAGAGGGGCCAAGGATCCAAGTAGTGTTGAAAAGGGCAGGCAATATACAAAAATGTATCCCAATTGAGATGGAACAAATTGAATATGCAAAGAGAGAAACAGGGGCTTATAAATAAGCAGACAGTGGAAGAAGGGTACACAAAATACTGGTTAAGAGAAAGAGAAAGCTGGGTTTGAGAAACTGGGAAAACTCTTGGTTTTCTCTCTGTATAAGGAGAGAGCAAAGATAACCTCAAGGCCATGTGGGGAGTCAGGAAGGATAAGGCTTCTGGCAAAGTAAATGAGACAAAGGAGGATAAAACTCCCTGTAAGGCTAGGAAAGGCTTAGTGTGGGAAAGAAAGGCCCAAATTAAAGATGCGGACTGGAGTAGGCACTGGACACAAAACTTTGTTTCTAAATCTGTGGCAGGACTCCTTCTTGCCTGAGCCTTCACCAATACTTCAGTTACTAAACACTCTTCAGCCCTAGGAGTAGGAGGAGCAAAGTGGGGAGTGGGGATTGTAAAGTGTTCAAACTATAATGAAGACTGAAAATGGATCCTGGCACATATTTTTTAAAGCCAGTAGTCCCAATGCTAGTGCCCCTTCCCTCTACTCCACTTACCCAGCCTCAACCTCAGCCACACCCACATTCTAAGGACCATCCAGGAGGGGAGCGTATGTGCGCGTGCGCGTGGGTGCTCGTGCGTGTGAGAGGCTGAGGGATAGAGACTTAAGACAAAAAGAGACTGGGAGAGAGAGAGAGTACTGCTTGGGAGGGGGAGAGGG
>PVJC01043974.1:0-14298 GCA_004026665.1 Murina feae
AAGCCATGGTGGCAGGGCTGAGGCAGAGGCAGTTACAGGTTATCTGGCAGGTAGAGAGCAGTTAGGAGGATCAGGCCAGCAGGCAGGTGAGCAGTTAGGAGTCAGCAGCCCTGAGGGTTCTCTGGTTGGAGAGGGTGCAGACCAGGCTGAGGGACCCCCCCACCAGAGTGCACAAATTTTTGTGCACCGGGTCCCTAGTATAGTCAATAATATTGTAATGAACATGTATGGTGTCAGATCGGTACTACACTTATCAGAGTGATCATTTCATAAGTTATATAAGTGTCTAACTACTATGTTGTACACCTGAAACTAATATAATATTGTATGTCAACTATAATTGGAAAGTTTTTAAAATTATTTTAAAATAGATGAATAAATAACTTTCAACCTGCCTGCTATGGACTGCATTGAGTTCCCCCTCCCCGCAAATATTCAAATGTTGAAGCCCTCAGCTCCCATTGTGATTATGTTTGGAGGTGGGAGCTCTAAGGATATCAAATAGGTAATTGTACAGGGTGGGGAAAAGCACGTTTATAGTTATGAGTACATGCAACAGAGTTTATTCTTGGATTATTTTTATTTGTTAATTATATTTTCCATACGAACAACTGTAAACTTACTTTTGCCCCACCTTGTATTATGAGCCTGGATTTTAAGGGAGAGAGTTAAAATAAAGATAAAAATTGGGAAATTATTGGCTATAAATTACATTTAAAATTATGAGGTTGCATGTTATCTCCAAGGATACAAGTTTAAAATCCTATATAATAAAAGCCTAATATGCAAATTGTTCATCTGGGAGTTCAACTGCTTTCTATGATGTGTGCTGACCACCAGGGGGCAGTGCAGAACATGGCAGGCATCAGTGACATGGCACTGGCATTGGGTGACAGTGGAGGCTCTGCTGGCCTTGATGGGCCCTGATGAGAGTGGGACTGTAGTGGGATAGTGGAGCAGGTGAGTGGGTGGTGCCAGGTCACAGCAAGGTGCCAGGTAGGACTGTGGAGTTGTGAGGCTAGGGGCATGAGTTGGGGCCAATCCCCACAGGCCACCCTGAGGAACCCCACCCATGCATGAATTTGTGCACTGGGCCTCTAGTAGAATATAAAAATGGAAGACTAGAGTATTTCAACAGTAAAAAGTTGTGCAGAAGAACAACCAACCAAAGAAAACAGAGGGAAAACAACAATTTAGTTAAAGGGAAAACCAAGACCATGTGACGTACTGGAAGACAAAAGAATAAAGTACATCAAGGAGGGGAATATAATCAACAATGTCAGATGCTGATGACATAACAATATGAGGAGGACTGAGGATTGACCATGGAGATCATTGGTGACTTTGACAACAGCAGTTTTAGTACAATAGTAAAGACTCAAGTCTCACAAATATGGATGCAAGAAACAATGGAAGAGAAGTTAATATGGACAACTCTTTTAAGGAGTCTTGCTGCAAAAGGAAGTGGAAAAATCAATATATTTTGCAGTCAGAAATGTTATAATTTTTTTATGGGTGGAGTGTGACAGGGGTAAAAGAAAGGAATTGAGGATAATCCCAATATTTTGGCTACAAAATCTATAAGAATGCAATCATCATATACTAAATAAGAAATACTCCAGAAGTAGGTAGGGGAACTTCAGGTTGAAAGCCTTATCCAAATAGAAATACCTAATAACTCACTGTGGAAAATTTTAGAGGCATCAGCATACAGAGGGTATTTGAAACATTGAGACTGGATTAGATCACCATGAAGTAAGGAAATGGGAAAGAGTTCCTAGAACTGAAAAGCATCTGGAAGAGGAAAAGAACCCAACAACTGAGACAGACAGAGATGTCAGGTAGGATAAAAACAAAAGTTAAATTTTGAAAAATATTTCAAACAGAATTATCAACTGTGTCAAAGGCTGATGCTAGCTACTTCAAGGAAAATGAGGAAGAGAAATCTTAGCATAGAGTTTTAGTAGCAGAGACCATTGGTAATTTGGATGGGATCAATTAAGATGGAATGCAAGGAATCAGAGACTTATTGGAGTGGGCTGAAGAGAGAATAGAAGAAAAATAATCAGTGACAACAAGTAATAGCACAAACAACCTCAAGAAGTTTTGCTATAAAAGAAGCATAGAAACTGAGTGAAGGCTGGTAGGATAAGAAACTTTGAAAGAATTTTGTTTGTTTGGGTTTGGTTTTGTTTGGTTTGGTTTGTTTTGGTTTGGTGGGAAAGACACCTGCATGCTTATTATATTGATGGGGAAAAAAATCTATTAGAGACATTTGGTTGGTGGTAGGGAGGAGAGAGAGAGACAGCTGAGATGGACTGGTTATTCTCTTTAAGGTAACTTCAGATGGCCACTCCTAGAGAAGCAGAGAGTGTTCTTAGAGGGGATTTGGGCTCCTATTAAACGGTTGGAAGAATGTTCACAGAAAAGAATGAGTATACAGGGAATTTTGCTAATGATAGGTTACAAATTCCAACAGTAAAACCAAAAGGATTTTCAAAGACTAAAGAAAGATGGTAACTGGGACAGAAAAGCAAATGAGCAGAATTCTATGGGGATTCGAGTAAAAAAGATGAGAGATGACACAGAGGTCTGGAGTGCTTGATGTGACTGACATAAACTAAAATACATGAAACAGTGAGGTGAGTCCTTGTGGGCCCAAGGCAAGTATTGGCAGTACAGGGTAGGTTAGGGGCTGGGGAAGGCTGTGTGTCTGGGGATCTCTCCTTCCCACCTCTGTGTCTGGCAGCTGAGCTCAGCAGTTGAGCAAGCTATGGACTGAACCGTGGCTTTCCCCAGCCCCCCAGCCCATCTCTTTGACTCCAGGGATATTTATTGTTCAGTTTCCAGTGCAGAGGTGACAGACTTTTTTCCAGGTCTTCATTTCACTCTTTTTAAAAAAAATCACCTGTGCAAGGGCTATGAAATCTGTCAGGCAAACCACACTGTCTATACTCTGGCCTTCACCTTTCACAGAGCTGATTATTTGGTAAAATCCTCTTGATACATTTCAAAAGAAATTTTCATGAGAAATCCAAATGCACTTAATTCAACCTTGTCATAGTGAAACTGCACTGAGTCATCAAATCAAGATCTCCCTAGCCTCTCCCATCCATGATTAAACAGAGACCCCAGACAGGATACAAATCCAGGGGATCTTTGCAAATCCCAAGGGCTACCCTCTTTCCCCATTTTCACCCCTGGAACAAATGTTCTTCCAGAAATACTTCTTTGACAGCAGAGATGTGTGAACAAGAAAGGCATTCTCCAATAGAGCATATCTACTCTAATAAAAAAGTAATATTGAAATTGACCATTTCTCCAGGATGCTTAAGCCACACCCACCAGCCAAGCCACACCCACCAGCCAAGCCACACCCACCGGCCAATCAGAGTGGCTGTATGCAAATTAACTCAGCCAAGATGGAGGCCGGCAGTGCAACCATGGAAGTGGGTGTGGTGCAGGCGGCAGGGTGGGTGGGGCGCACTGGGCTTGGCCAGCCTGAAAACTGCCATCAGCCCCTCACCCAGGCTGGCCAGGCATGCCAGCAGTTGGACATCCCCCAAGGGGTCCCAGACTGTGAGAGGGTATAGGCCAGGCTGAGGCACCCCCTGAGTGCACAATATATTGTGCACCAGGCTCCTAGTATATTATATAAGAAATGTTTTTACTATGTGGTAACTATATTGACAATCTTATACTTTAATAAAATGGAAATTTAGTACAAAAGTCACTCCAAGGAGAGTTCAGAGATTCTGCTTAGCTCCTGCAATCTGGAGTTTTTAAATTGGAAAGCTGTGCTCTTAATCTGCTGCTTGGAACTGCCAAGTGGCTAAGCATGTTTGCCAGACATAGGAGAGACAAACTGCTCAAGAAGTTTTTCTAGAGATTGAAGAGCTGTTTGCTTAAATTATATCACTGGGTGTCTTCTCTGGGGCTGAGGGATCTACACAGTGATGTTTAGTATAGGTAATGGCAAGTTATAGTGTGGCAATTCGTGTATAAAGATGAGGTGGAAAGATTTCTAAATAACCACAACGAGTGCTTACTTCCTGAAGACTGATTTTGGTTTGACTAAGGAGACCAGAGGTGACACCGTGGCCATGTGTGATGAGGAAGTAGGCATCAGCCTGCGGACTCTGTCTGTGTGTGTGGTACCCTTGATTGCTAGTTGTAACCATTTTCCAGTCCTCCTAATGACACGAAATCTCCTAACGACATGAACCCTCTGTCTCTCCACAGTCCCAGAAATCATCACAGGGGATATGGAGTCAGCCATGGCGGTGGATTTGAACCCCTGGGTGGAGTATGAATTTAGAGTGGTTGCCACCAATCCAATTGGGACTGGAGACCCAAGCACCCCATCTCGAATGATCCGCACCAATGAAGCAGGTAAGGGTGAGAATTCTGTATGGGATGCCTCTACTCACTTTGACAGGAGGCTGAATTAACCATGATTGCCTGCTTTAGTATAATCTTTCCTGACTCATTCACTCTAGACATCATTAAACCATTTTGGTTCACATAGGAGGTCACGGTTTGATTCCAGGTTAGGGCAAATGCCCAGCTTGCAGGCTTGATCTCCAGCAGGGAGGTGTGCAGGAGGCAGTTGATCAGTGAGGTTTCTATCTGTCTCTCCCTCTCCCTTCTTTTCTGGAAATCAACAAAAGTACATTAAAAAAAAGATTAACCTTTTGTGTCCCTATAAAATTGGATATAAAAATATCTAGTAAGGCACTAGCTTAGGTAGATACAAATGTCAATAATATTGATGAGAACAATCTGAAAACAATAGATAAATGAAGGGGATAGATCACAGATATACAGAGGGGAAAAACAAAATTTAATGACTTTGAACTCAATGATAACATATGAATATCAAAAATCATTAGAATGTAAGTCATTCAGCTGGCATGGTTCAGTGGTTGAGTGTGAACCCATGAATCAGCAGCTCACAGTTCAATTCCCAGTCAGGACACATGCCCAGGTTGCAGCTCAATCCCCAGTGGGGAGCATGCAGGACGCAGCTGATCCATGATTCTCTCTCATCATTGATGTTTCTATCTCCCTCTTCTTCTCTCTAAAATCAATAAAAACATTTTTAAAAGGATATAAGTGCACTGAGGATGAAGCTTTGGTTTTATTTGTTCACTGTTCTAGCTCTAGCACCAGGTAGTGTCAGTCACTAGAGCTCATGTGTCTTTGTTGAAAGATTAAAAGGGAATATTTTTTTTATTCTTTTATATGTCCCTAAGTACACCAGAGCCTGGGTTAGAGACACATTTACATAGAAAACTAAGACTTAACTGTGTCTATTTTGTATTATAGTTACAGAATTGGACCAAAAATGTGATTTGTGATTTTTACAAATTTAATAAAGTTTATAATAATTAATTTATCAAAAGAGTTGATTCTTTGTCTAAAGCACACTAGGTCTAGTCCTTTAAAAAAAAGTGTTTCTCTAAAACACACTTGTTTTTGTTGTTGCTGTTTTTAAGAAAAAAAATCTCAAATCTTCAACTTATTGCATTAAGTGTAAATAACCATACAAAAGATATTCCAATTCTTTCCATGTAAAATGTAAGCAACCAAGAAAGTAAAAGATAATGTAGCCTAAATATGTTGGAAAAGATTCATTCACAGAAAATCCAACTTTTCTGCTTTTGTGATTTGCCTATTACAAGTTGTTTTATTTGCTACTTTTTCAATAGTGTGAGTTTAACAGAACATTAATTGCCTGGTTGGATTTTCATGCATTCATAAAATCAGTCATGCTTTCATTGTGTACAGGTGCTCATTAATTAAGAGTATAACAGTTTAGTTGCTCCTCATTTTATGTACTCACTGTGCAGATATTGAAATAACTGCCAATATTAGTACTTATGCATACATATTTTCTAAAAAGCTCTGCCTTATTTTGCATATAGTTAATTGCGTTTAAACAAAGGCAAAGATTACTGCCTAATTCAGTGGCTCTTTATAAATATTCATTTTGAAAATAAATAATCTGTTTGGGAGGAATAATCCTTTTAGATGTTTTTATAGCATAAATCTCCTTGTGCTGTTAAAAAGCATTTTAGTTAAAAACACTTTTCCAGCTCAAATGTATTCAGGTGATGCATTTTAAAAGATTTCTCCCTCCACTGTTTCTGCATCTACCTCAATTATACAGCCCCTGTCTCTCCATTTTATCAAGTTCTATATACATGACATACTTTAGTCCATTAAAATCTTATGGAAGAGTAGAGAAATAGCATGAAAAATGCATGAAATGCTCTCCTCTGAAAGAGAGTTGAAGAAGGCTTGTACTTTATGTTTCCTGTGTTTTGGTCCCAACACAGGGTTAGAACTACTAATGGTGTTGAACCAAGTGTTAAGTTTTGTGCCTGTTTCCTCAGGTAGCACAGATTAAAAGACACCAATATTCTGAGATGTTCTCTCCAGTTGCTCACTCTGCCTCTATTAAGTATATGTCCTGTATTGTCCTATATTTCAAAGGATGATCCTGCTCTAATAGACCAAGTAAACTTTGAAAATCAGTGGAGCTGCTTGGAAGAGAAAAGGTTTTGCATTCGGGATATGGAATTGAAAGTTTATGTCCTTTTAAAATTCTCTTATTTACTAGAATATTCTAAAAACCAAAGCAGCTTTAGTAAAGCATTTTTGCCTTAGAATTGTTCCTTTTCCACACACCAAAAAGTTAATTATTTTGCAATTTCCTCTAAGATATATTTTGAATTTTCTAGTCATCAAAAACACCGTTAGTAGTAAATAAATATAAATTTATTTAGTTTGACTTTTTATTATTAAGATGTCAAAATGGTAATAAAATATGTTTTTTTTACTTTAATATACATTTATATTTATCTATAGTACAATTTTATTATAAGTTTTAGATAGATAGAGATATCCCTGTATTTATTTTAGAAATGTGTTACATCATCAAAACAGTATATATATATTTGGGCTGCATAATGGAAATGCTTTCTCTATTATTTAAAAAAGGTGATGCTCAGGAGGAAAACACATTTTAGGATATGGATTTGAAATATATGCTATGGTAGAAATGAAAAAATATATATGCAAAAGTGAATACAGTACAGCAATTCTCTCATTTAATTAAACTGTAATATTCTATGAGTTATATATTTATAACATAATTGTTGAGAGATAAATGCAAAGGTGAAAGGATAGAGATAACAATGTGACCTGTAATTTAGGAAATAGTGTAAACTTGTCAGTATCAAAGCCCTTGGTATATATCTCAATATTTGCAGTTTTCTTTACTTCAAATTATGACTAATTTTATATATCTGAAATTAAGAGTTTGAGTTTTAGAGTTAGGCAATTCTAAATTAATGTTCTCATCCACTTGCTAGCCGTGAACTTGGGAAGATCCACAAATTGTTTTTAGGCTCATTTTTCTCAGTTATTAAATGGGGATAATAGCACTACTTACCTCTTTAGATCATTGTATTGAATAAGATAATGCCCATAAAGAGCTTAGCATAATACCTGGTACGTGATAAATGCTTATTATTAGCCAGTTATTATTATTATTATCATTGATTTTTATTGTTATTACTTTATTATGTGGAAATATAAACTATAGTAATCATGCATAAGCTGCTATTTTTCATACTAAAGAAGCATTTTCAGGTTCAACATATGTTGGTCAATATGGTTAGAGCCATCCAGTCTCTTGGCTTGCAGCTGGCTCCTCCAAAATGTTCTCCCATTGAGCAGTCTCGCTGCAGACTTCGTGCCCTCAAGTCCTGCTACTCAACTCACCTAAATGGTTGGGAGTTAGAACCTTTCAGGGTCTGCTGTATACTCTCACTCTTATCGAAGCAAGTTTCAGTCTATAAGGAGGAGTGGTGTCGTCCCAACATGTAGACATTTTCTTTGGTTCTGATAGCATAGATAAGATGGGAACTGGGTAGAGGGGGACAATAGAGGAATAGGAAGGGGCGTCTGTCATACTCTCAGCAATAAATAATTGTTTTTAAAAAAGACTAAAGGAGCAGAGAAAAAGAAGTGTCAAATGGAAACACCATGCTTAAAAAGTTTGTTCCACATTCAAACAGTTTGCAAAGCTGCATAACACACTGTTTTCTCCCCTGAAAATTCTCTTTTCAAAGTGAAATGGAAAATGTCACACACGTACTTCTGGCCCCAAAATAAAATAAAATATTTTCTCCATTTAAGAGATTATTTCTCAACCATATGAATATGAATATCAAGTAGACAGACAGATGAAAATCTTTCTTAGCCTTAGCACTTTCTTCATTATATCCCTGTTATGTACTAGTAACTGGTTTACTAAACAGACTGAACTCTGTAGAGTTTAAACATAAGATAGTTTCCTTTTTCCCTCCCACTGCTCTCCAATATGCTCTTTCTGATTTCTGGTTTCAGCCTCAACTATATCCACGGTGTGTTTAGGTACTAGTGTAGTCTCATTCTCAGGTTATAAACTTCTAATTTTTATTGAAATAAAAACTAACTTCCAATTCCATGTTTTCTTCCATCTATCCCAGCACAGGCTTGACCCAGAGGTATTTATATGTCTTTCTTCCTTCTTTCCACTTCCTTTTCTCTCCTTCCAATCACTGCCCTGCACACTTCTCAAATCAGACAAAAGACGAGGAAAAAATACTTAGGTGGTAAAATGTGTGGTTCTCACGCGGGCATTGAGTGCTCCATGTGATGGAATTTGTCCACATGATGCTTTTCTCTCTTGGAAGGTGCATTGGGTCCTTTGGAGACTCTCCCATCCCCTACCAGGCAGTCCTATTGTGTGTGAGCCCAGCAAGCCTGCTCAATCCATCTCCGTATTGTCCACTTGGCTCACAGTAATGATTGCCCATTCCTGTGCTGCCAAATTCTAGGAACACACAGTATTCTCAAGAACTAATTTCTTGTTGCTCTGATAACATTGTGTGGGGCTGGGCCATCATTACAAAATCCTGAACCTCATGGCATTGGCCATTGCGAAGAGTAAGCATCTGTACGCTGCAGCAGTAATTTTGCTCCTCTTCTTACTCAGCTTGAGGGGAAGTGGCACTCCCACTTCTCTTCTACTGACAGCTGGGAGTGCAAAGAGATGCCACAGCACATCCATCTGCTGTACTGACAACCTTCTTCCAAAACATTCCTCATGCTAAAATCTGGAGGGTAATGGGAGGGGTCATGAAATTTTGTTTCTCTATTTCTTTGGAATTCAGTGGTTTCATCCAGCCCACCTCACTTCAGCATCCAAAGTTACATGTGACTCATCCCAAGTCCAGTAAAGACTCATTTAACTTCCTACTGTAATTTCTTCAGTATTATACATTATCTCCTCACTTCTGCAAGGACCTTGCTTTGTTCATATTTGTATCTTTACAGTTCTTATCCATGATCATTACTTAAGAAATTTATTTGAGCTCAAATATTATAGAAGGAACACAGTAAAATACTATTGTAATATGAGATAGGGTTAGATTCCTTTTCTCTGGGGGTATGTGTATTTGCCTTGTAAATGGCATTTAATTGGACTTTGAAGGGCAGACCAAATAGAACTCCATCAGAATTATTTATAGGGGGAAATTAAAACTATAGTTGTCAGGCCCTGATGTGTACAGAGAAAAGGCATAAGGCTTTGGGGTTTTTAAAGGTCTCTCTAAGCTACGCTTCTAAGAAAAAATTATATAGAAAATATCAAGCATGCAGCTAAAGTAATTGGGAAATCCTAAAATAAAATACTATTAATAAGCATTACAACTTTCTTCAACCTGATGAGCAATTTAATTATATTAAATAAAAAAAATGGTTCTTAGTAACATTAAGAGAAGGCAAAAGTCATGTCAAGCAACAGAACTGTAAGACCAAATCTCAGTAATTAGGAAAAGAGAAGAAAATAGCATGGCTCATGTAACAGAGAATAGTTTAAATCATGTAACCACTTTTGTCCAGGCAAGTCTTTTCTTCAAAAGGTATAAAGAAATAGAGCTTAGATGGGAACTTTTACAAATGTTTTTCTAAAAGAAACCTAATTGTCAGACATTTATTTTACTGATAAATAACAATGTGATGGAAGAAAAGTAGAAAATTTAAGCAAGAAAGATAAATGAACAATGAAAGGTTATCAACCCAGGAGTAAATGTGAGATGCCCAAGTTAGACTTTTTTCTAACTGTCTAGTCCCCATACACCAGTTCTAAATCACAAACCATGTACCAGGCCCAGTGCTAAGCACTTGCCCTTCATTATGTCATTTAATTCTCATATTAATTCTCTAAAAGAATGAGTGTTTATCTGTATTTTACAGATCAGAAAACACATTTCTAAGAGTTTTAAAAACTGAGTAAGTGACAGAGCTGGAATTCTAACCCAGATGGTGTCTTCCAAGTTGTCTCCCTCTCTACTCCCTGCTTTCTCCTCATCCTCTCCTGACCACATGGGTCAAAAAATCTCATCAAAGTTTATTTCACCCACCTCTGCTTCTGCTTCCTTGTGGACCCATATGAACAAAGTTGAGAGTAAGAGTTGAGGTAAACAGCATATATTGCATGTATTCCCCTCCTTGGCGACTATTGCCAGGCAAGATAAGGTTCAGAAATGAGAGAAATCATACATTTCTTAAAATAACCTAACAATCTCTTTTGAAAACCAAAAATGGATATTTCTTACATTTCCAAATTAAAACAACCGTAGCCAAAATTAAAAGCACAATTTTCATGGAACTATCAGAACCATATTACACAGACTTCCAAAAGTATACTCTATTTCAAGGTCCCATGTAAATAGACTTACGTTGAACTTTAAGTGCTTATCATAGAAGACTTCACTACCTTCTTCTTCAAATATAACTGGATAGTAACATTAGGTAACCTGTATCAATTATAGTTCCAGACATTGTGATAAATAATGATGAAAATAACCTTGAAATGTAGGTAACATCATCTCCATGAGGGAACCGAAGGACAAAGAGGTTAAGAAATATTTCCAACCAACCTGCCTGAACGGAAGTGGGATTTAGGCCCAGAGCTTTCTCTTTTCCACAAGAACATCTTCACCATTTGTGCATGCCACCTTATCTAGCCTATTGATAGGAATGAAAGCTTTATTTAAACTCCTTAGGAAACAGCGCTGGCATTTTTTATCTTGGAAACTTTAAATTTAATTCTTTCCTATAAAGTGAGCTTAAATGATAATCAGTTAACTGAAATATTGATATGCCATGTACTTCAATTCATGTAGGGAAAATGCTTTTAAGTTTCCCTCTTGACTCCCACCTTTCCTGTATAAACAACCTCCTTTCTTTCTTTCCATTTCGTCTGTAACTTTCTTTCCAAACTACTCACTGGATTGGCATTAAGGTCCTAAATTTTGTCGCCTCCTCAGATCTCTAATAAAGCTATATGGACAAAAGTAGGTTTAAAGTTGTTTGTATGGCAAAAGACATGCAGGTTAGGATTATTACAATAGCGTTATTAACTCAAAAGAATGTCACTCACATCTATAGTCCTTACTATTGCCCACCCTTGTATAATAAGCCATGTAAAAATCTACTGTAGCAGATATTGCAAGTTATTTAAGGAAAGTAGAGAGGTTGGCAATTTATTTCATCCTGCCTTCTTTTGTTTAGTTAATTAATTAATTAAATAAATGGAAAGTTAATTAAAGCCTGTTAGTGTGACTGACTTTGCTAAAATATTGTGCTTAAAGTTCTTTGAGACTCATGCTTAAATTCATGCATGCTTAAACTAAGGTAACACAGTATA
This sequence comes from Murina feae, assembly GCA_004026665.1. Taxonomy (NCBI): domain Eukaryota; kingdom Metazoa; phylum Chordata; class Mammalia; order Chiroptera; family Vespertilionidae; genus Murina; species Murina feae. The sequence continues at coordinate 11,768 of PVJC01043974.1, forward strand.
TGTTGATCATTCTGAGTGTTTGCAATATTTCCAATGTATATGGTAAAAAGAAACAAGAGTGTGATTTTCAGCTTGCCAGACAAGGCACTAAGACAGCTAAGTATTTCCAGCTTGTGGGAAAAGTATTAATTACATTATCTGTTCCTGAAAGAGCATTGCTCAGAACAAAATTCAGGAGAATCAGAATTTAATCTATTATCCATGCATATAAACCTGATTTTCTAAGACAAGAAACTCAGGAAACTCCAAAATGGAACTCCCATTTGACCCAGTGATCCTACTTGTAGAAATATATACCAAGAAACTAGAAACACCAATCAGAAAGGATATATGCACCCCTGTGTTCATAGGAGCACAATTTACAATAGCTAAGATTTAGTAACAGCCTAAGTGCCTATCAGCATGTGAGTGGTTTAAAAAACTGTGGTACATCTACACAATGCTGCAGAATACTATGCTGCGGTAGAAAAAGTAGTTCTTACCATTTGCAACAGCATGGATGGAACTGGAAAGTATTGTGCTAAGTGAAATAAGCCAGTCAGAGAAAGATAAATATCACTTAATCTCACTCATTTATGGAATTTAATGTACAACATCAACTGATGAAGAAAAACAGATCCAGAGACAGAGAAGTATTGATCAGACCGTCAAACCTCAGAGGGAAGGTAGGGGAGGGTGGGAATAATGGGGAGAGATCAACCAAAGGACTTGTATGCAAGCATATAAGCCTAACCAATGGACACAGACAACAGGGGGCTGAGGGTATGAGTGGGGGAATGGGGAGTAATGTGGGAATAAGGACACATATGTAATAACTTAATCAATAAAAAATTAATTTAAAAAGACAAGAAACTCAGGACATTTATCAGTAGATAATTGAGGGGCAAATGCATTTAGCTGCTTTATTTTAAATCTGGTTCTCAGTAAGTACATTAAAATATATTTGTTTTTTAAGTATATATGTATTTCTCTGAACTCAAAGCATTTATTCGATGTTTGATTATGTTCATTTTTTATATCTAACAAGAATTATAGAACTTTTACACTAGTAGGGCTCTGAAAGATTAAGTCAAATTTGTATATACCATGAATATGTTGTTTTATAAATAAAAGGATATAATTAAAATTAGTGGACTCCAAAGTATTGACAGTAGAAATAACTGTGTGCCACAGACTTGAACATGAATGAGCCTGAGTTCCACTGTTCATCTGCATGTAATTAGGAAATTTAAGCCAATTAAAATTAGAATACCCATTTCACACAATGTGACTCTGACAAGAAAATATAATTCCTGAGATGCAGCTATTAAAGCCTTGTTTTCTTTTTCAGTTTTACTGATATGTAATTGACCTATAACATATTGAAGGTGTGCAACATGGTTTGATATATTATGAATATTATGAAATTATTACCAAGTTTAGCTAATGTCCATCACCTCACATAGTAAGAAAGTTTTTTTCTTGAGATGAGAGCTTTTAAGATTTATTCTCTTAGCAACTTTCAAATATACAATATAATATTGTTAACTACAGTCAGCGTGCCATCTCCATGACTTAGTATCTTACAACTAGTAGTCTGTACCTTCTGACTATTTCATCCATTTTGTACCCCTCATACCCCACCTCTGGCAACCACTGATCTACTCTTGGTTTCTTCATATTCCACATACAAGTGTCTGTCTTTCTCTGTTTAACTTATTTTACTTATTACAATCCTCTCAAGGTGCAGCCATTTTGTCGCCAGTGGCAGGATTTTCTTTTTTTATGGCTGAGTAACATTTCATACTACACAGCGCTTGGCAAAAGTAGGTTTACAGTTGTGAGTACATGAAACAGAGTTTATTCTTGCATTATTATTTACTAGGAGCCCAGCACGTGATTTGAAATCACATGGTATGGCCCACCCACCTACAGCCCTGCCTTGACACCAGAGCCTGTCCATACAGAGCTCCAGCGCACCTAGCCCAGCCCCCAAACCCTCTGGCCTTCTCTGGCCACTTCAAGCCCCACATTAAGTCCCTCGAGTTGCCTAGAGCTGGTCCCATCTTCTCTGGGTGCCTCCCCACTTCCACCCCATCTCCAGAACAATGAGATGGCTCCACCCCGTCATGGCGCCAGAGAAGTGTGGTAGCCTCCGGCCTGCTGCACTGTGCTCCTTACCCTGGCAGGTGGACTGCAGGCACTCACAGTGCGAGCAGTGGGTGAGTGAGGAGTGTGCTATGGCCTCTCACCCCTGCCCTCCCCGGCATGGGATGATCCCTCGTCCTCCAGGTAACTCCCCATTTCCACATGTCTCCAAAGCAACGTCCCAGCTAATATACTAATGATCTGATTGCTACCATTACAGCGTATCAACCATTAGCATATTAGTTCTTTATTAATATGGATTAACTAGAGGCTCAGTGCATGAAATTCATGCATGGAGGGGGCGTCCCTCAGCCCAGCTTGCACCCTCTCCAATCTGGGATCCCTTTCACAATCCAGGACTGCTGGCTCTCAACTATTTGCCTGCCTGCCTGCCTCCCTGATTG
>PVJC01043975.1:0-14301 GCA_004026665.1 Murina feae
CTCTCCCTCCCCTCTAAGGAGAGGCCGGCCCAGGCCCTGCCAGGTCTTTTGGGCAGACAACCCAGCTGCCCTCCCCTCCCCCAGTGCCTTCGCAAAGCCTTGTCGCCTCATCTCTGACACGGCTCATTGCCACTATTTCATGGTCTAAATGAGTGTATTCAGGCGGTTGGAGCTGCACCAGGCATGGGATAGATGTAGTTATTAAAGAGGGTGCCAGCAGCCAGCCGGGCTGGCACCGGCTTGCCCGGGAGCATGAATGATAAGGAACCTGCCTGCTCCAAATCTCCATGGACTCTCCCAGGGACCCTGGGGGCTCCAGAGATCGGGGAGCTAAGCCCTCTCACCCCCACACAGCCTTGGGCACACTGTGGTCACGAATCCATTTCACAGATGGGAAGACTGAGGCCAAAGAGGGCCAGGCGATGGCCTGAGGCTGCATAGCAGGGCGAAGGCGCCAGCTGCCAGGACTTCCCTGTCTGTGGGCGGTCTAGGCTGGGAGGAGCCCTGAGTGAGAGGACTGGGGGGACTTAGTGGGACTGTCCCCATTCAGCCACCAAAGGTTCCCTGAAGCTTCCATCACCATCTGAGCTCAGTTCCCAGGATCACATTCTCCCCGAGAAGGATTCTGGGTCTCGTTTCACTTACTCATTTCACAGACACTCACTGGGCCCTTCCAAACCTGGGGCATGGTGGGACCCTGGGAGCCAACAGCAAACCCCATCTTAAGTAGTGGGGACCCAGGCAGTGGGCCCTCCCGGCCCAGCTAGGCTGCCCCCTCCAGAGAACCATGCCCGACCCCTCCTGAGGCCCCTGACCCTCGTTGCCTGAGCCTCAGGGAGGGTGCTGGCTGTGGTTGTCTGTCTGTCTGTCTCCCTTGGCTGTGGCTGTTGTGGGCCCAGGCGACAGGCCTGCCCCCAGCAGTGGCTGCACAGGGATGGCAGTGCCTTTGAGGTCCATGGGGGGAGGGGGAGGAGAGCGAGCAGCAGGCGGGCTGGGGCGGGCTGGGCGGGAAGGGCCCGTGGGGCGGGGATGGCCAGATCAGGGTCCAGGTCAGAGGTCTGGTCTTGGTCCAAGTGCCTCAGGCTCTGGAGCGGCCCTGGCCGGCCCCACCTCCCTGGCTGACCTTGGCCTTTCCCAGGGCCAGCCGCACCCTCTGTGCAGCTGGGGACCCGCCCCTCCCAGATGGTTACAGCTAGGGAAACTGAGGGTCAAAGAAGCAGCTGCCAGCTCCACAGCTCCCCAGAGCAGAACTGGGTTCCAATCCAAGGCTGCCTGCTTCTCCCACGGGTGGAGCGGCCCCCAGGTGTCAGCGCTAACAGTAACGTAATAGTAGCCTCACGGCAACAGCCCTCCGCTCAGTTCCTGGGCCCAGCCTCGGCGCCTGGATGCTCCCGGAGCTGTGAGGGCAGGTGCTTACCCCACTCACACCCCACAAGCAGGCCGAGTGGTCCCTGCTGTGACCCTGAGACCTGCGCAAGCTGTGTGGGCAGACCTGGCCCACTGAGGCCAGGCAGAACTGGGTGGGGACAGCTGGTCAAGGACGGGCTCTGGGGTCCCCTCCCCCGCCCCCTGCAGGCCCCCAGCTGCTGGTGTGCTTGGCCTGCAAGCTGGCCGGGTGGCCTGGCCACAGGGCCAGGGCGGGAGTGCAGGCCCATGGAGGTGGAGGGGCCGCCCTGGCACCACCCCTCCCAGCCTGCCCAGCCTCCGTCCGGCTGAGCTCAGGGTCTGTCCTGCTCCGACCTGCTTTCCTGGCATCGCTGGCAGGGCTGGGCGGGCTCCCTGGCATCCTGCCAAAGCAAAGGTGGCCGAGGGGTCAGCGCAGCTCCCTGCCCTGCCGCCTTAGCACATGCGGCTCCTCCCAGCGGAGAGGCCTTCGCTCTCCCTCCACGCACTGTCCCACCCGGCAACACCGCCTCTAAGCAACCACTGGGCTCCCCCCGGGGACCGGCCCCGGCCTCTTCCCCATAAGGTCTACCTCTCTCGGCCATCCTGGCTACCCCAGGGGCCCCATCCCTGTCTGCATGCTCAGCTCCCCCTTCTCTTAGGTGAGGGAGTCACTTTAAACCAAGGCGAGTGGGGGGGTCGGGGTCCCAGAATCAGGTGTGTATCAGGGAGCGGGAGGGGCCACTACCGAGCCGTCTGAGTGGGGCTGGCGGCTCAGGGGCCACGAAGTGGGGGGAGGCCTGGCTGCCCAGCACCCGCCAGCCTCCATCGTGGTGGTTCAGGGTTCCCCGGCTCTGCCCAGCAGCCCAGCTGACTCCCTAGGAGGCTCGATTTTCTTTAACTGGCAGGTACCATGCGCCCTCTGCACCAGGCGGGGCTCACTTAGTCCTCACGGCAGTCAGGCATGGAGGACACGACTGCACCATCTACGGGCGAGGAAACGGGCACAGAGCGGCCAGGAAGCTTGTCACAGTCGCACGGCTGGGAGGTGGCGCAGCTGGGATTCGGACCCTGGCTGTTGTGCCAGAGTCGCTGTCCCAGGGCCCAGCTCCTTCCCAGAGAGCCCTTTGCTCGTCCCTGGGGACCAACTCCCACTGGAGCCCAGAGCCCAGAGCCAGAGGCTGGTGTAAACTCCGACAGAGCTCAGGGCCCAGACTCCTCCTGGCTGTGTGGCCTGGGCCAAGTTGCTCAACCTCTCTGGGCCTCAGATGTCTTCCTAGATGGGCCAGCACCAATACCACGCACCAGGTCAGCACCAAAGCCCTGTGTGCCAGGCTGTCCTGGAACCGGGAACATAGCACAGTCAGGAAGGCTACACCGCCTCTCCCGTGAAGGGCCTCAAGCATCGCCCCCAGGACATGGCCTGCTGCGATCCTGCAGACCCTTGTCAATGCCCCAGGGGGCCTGACGGGGCCTGGAGGACAGCGCGGGGGAGGGAGTCCAGGTGGAAGCAGGGAGACGCACAGGTGAGGGGCTGGAACCAGGGGAGTACAGGAACAGTGGGGCCAAGGCAGCCATGCCTGGAGGCCTGGAAGTTGGGGCGTTCTCTCCGTGTCCCTGGGGTGGGGACGGGGTGGTCAATGGCAGTCAGGGTAGCCACCCCTGGGTCTGGCCCTCAGTGCAGGAGACTCCTGTTTGACAGCTTCCCGTGAGCTCCCAGCTGGCAGCGGGTCACTCACCACAGCCGCATGACGCAGGAGCACCCTGGGGTCCCAGCCGGAAGGTTTTACAGAATCACTTTTTTTCTGGATGTAAAAGCGAACCTTGTGTGTTGTCATATTAAGGTTGGAGAAGCTAAAAATAAACCAATTTTTAAAATATATATATTTTTATCGATTTCAGAGAGGAAGGGAGAGAGAGAGAGAGAAACATCAGTGATGAGAGAGAATCATGGATCGGCTGCCTCCTGCGCGCCCCATGCTGGGGACTGAGCCCTCATCCATGGCGTGTGCCCTGACCCGGGATCTATCTGTGACCTCCTGTTTCGGAGTTCGATGCTCAACCACTGGGCCACACTGGCCGGGCAACAGATAGCAACTTTGTATGAAAAATCACGCTCCCACCCCGCCCGCACAGATGCTGCAGATGTGAACACGCCGGAGGGGCAGGCCTGGGGCTCTCCATGCCCTTTTCCGCGCGGTTGGCATCCAGCTCCCCGGCTGGATCGTGTGCGGCTCTTCTTACTTCACATACAACATGCCGTCGGCTAAAACCCTGTTTACGGCCCTTCCCGACTGCAGGCTACGATCCGCTCAGCGTTGCTGTCTCACCGGCCTGGCGTTTCCTGTGGGGATGGAACTGTTTGGGGATAAGACAGGGGATGGTCACAGGGCACTGTGGCTGTGAAATGGTGCATGTTAAAATCGCGAATTCTGTGTTACGCAAGCTCCACCTCGATTGTTGGAAAAGAAGAAATAAAGGCAAGCGGCTCGCCCAGCCTCAGGTCCACCGGCCGGAGGCTGTCCAAGTGGCTGAGGACTCTCCGCGTGGGCCAACCGCAGGCCGCACCGCAAGGCTCTTCACCCATCAGGCTGTGGGCCCTTCGCCGTGACCCTGATTTCCAGAGGTGGAGCCATAAGGTCAGAGCTGCTGAACGACATGTGGGGACAGAGCCTCGCCCGTGTGGGTGCCTGGGTGGGTGAGGGCACGGGCACCAGCCTGAATCCGGAGAGACTAGTCAGTGTGGTTGCTCCGGGTCAGAGCCCCTCCGGCCACACTGTGGGGGAAGCCTGGGCTTTCGACTGACACCCGCCTCCTGGCTGCCGGGTTGTCTCCAATCCTTCCCCCCGCCCGACACCAGACCTCCAAGGAGTGGGGCATCCCACAGGGTCCAGGGCCCAGTGTGGCTAATCGCAGCACAGAACTACCCCCGGTTGCCTGGCAGCCTCAGAATCTCACTTCTCTTTTCTGAGCCTCGGTTTCCCCATCTGAAAACCAAGGTGGCAGTAACTGGGTCCCAGGGAGGCTCCTATGGGAGCTGGGCCGACCGACGGAGGCGGTGGCAGACGTTTATCCACGGGCCCCACTGCTCACCCTGGCCGCTTCTGCAGTGTCTTGCAGAGTCGATCCTGGACGTGGCCTGTGTCTGAGGGATGCGGGTGAGTGACAGGAGCGAGCACCCCAGCGAGCCGGCCCCTCGGGAACACTTGCACACGGGAGCTGTTATGAGTATGTGGGTTCTTCGCGTTTTTCCAACACGGGCTCCCACGCGCATAGAACATGTCCAGAGGGCTACCCAGGAAGCCGCAGACAGCCGTTTGCTCGGGAAGGAGCAGGGAAGAGGTCACGCAATGCCTTTCTGTTGCCCTGGCCAGTGTGCTCAGTGGTTAGAGAATCTGCCCTCGCACTGAGGGGTTGTGGGTTCTGTTCTCGTCAAAGGCACGTACCTGGGTTTCAGGTTTGATCCCCGGCCCAGGTTGGATTACGTATGGGAGGCAACCAATCGATATGTTTTCCTCTCTCTTTTTCTTTCTCTCTCCCACCCCACCACTCCCTCACCTGTACTCTCTCAAAAAAAAAAAAAAAAAAATCAATGGAAAAAATATCCTTGGGTGAGGATTGACATAAATAAGTAAATGCATACCTATATAATAACATAGTTTAAAATAAAATTATCCTCTGAAATATAAAATGTTAGTTATTATGGCCCTCTCAATTAACAGAGAGGAAAATGGTGCCAGACAATGCCACCTTCAGGAGGTCCTCCCAGTGCCCAGCACACTGCCCCCCACAGCCGCAGAGGGCTCCCACTGTCTGTCCCTGTGTGTCCTGACTGCCTCTCCCATGGGACTGGGAATGCCTGGAGGGAGGGCCTGCCTGCCTCATCCCTGAGCGCCCCTGCTCCGAAGCTCAGCCTGCGCGCCGGCTGGCACCAGGCTGGGCACGGCTGAGTCAAGGAATGAGGCTCAGAAAGGTGAAGCCAGCTGCCTGAGATGACAGAGTGAGTGGCTGTGCAGGGCGAGGCCCATTCCCTGAGCTCCGACTCTGCCACCCCCACTGCACCCCGGCTTCTGGAAGACGGCCCTGCCCTCCAGGCTGGCGGGACGCTGCTCCGTGTGGCTGTGTGGCCCTGGCTGCCCACCACGCAGACCATCCTGCCCCCCTCCTGGTGTTATGGTACCCACCCGTGTCCCTGCTGCAGGAATGCACCCAGAGCCTTTAGGCTCCCGGGCTGCGGGAGGACCTGGCCTGGTGGGAGGGAGAACGGGGGGGGGGGGGGGGGGGGGGGACTCCGATTTCCAGAGCTGGTCAGCCTGCTGGAACAGAGCTCTCACTGCCCTGCGTGAGGCAGGATGTGGCGAGCAGCCAGCCAAACTCGGGGCTGGGCTGGGCTGGGCAGCCTGCCCTGAGCATGGGCAGTGCGGGTGCCGGGCAGGGTCTCCCTGATCACCGGCCATGCGCCCACGCCAGCGTGCCCAGAGGAGGAAGCAGGGCCCTGTGACGTCTACCTGCAGCCTCCGCTGTTCCACAGATTTACCTTAAACGTAAATGTAGACTGGACGCTGCCTCGCTGCAGAATCACATTCAGCACATGCCTGGCTCTGGGAAGCACTGGGTTAAGGTACAGACCTCTCTAGGCCTCTTTCCTCCTCGACAAAACGGGGATGATAGGGGTTCCTTCCTCATGGGATGCCAGGGAGGATGAGAGGGTGCGCACAGGTAGAGCACGCGGTCAGTGTCAGGCTCAATAAACCCCGCCTTGGGGTACCAGCCCCCCACCTCCCAGGCGCGGCCACCCCTGTGCTAGTCTGTGCTCCTTGCTCACACTGTTCACGCTCTTTCTCTCTCCCACCACATGATCCTTCTGCAGACACACACATGCACACACATGTACAGACATGCACGGGTACACACATGTATGGACATGTATGCACACATACAGACGCACACATGCACATGTACAGACATACACACATACACATCGTGTACGGGCATGCACGTGCACACATATGCACACACATGTATGGACATGCACACACACATACACATGCCCACATACACACACTACCCAACACCCAGTGGTTGAACAAACCTTTCCTGCACACCGAGAGCGCGGGGAGCAGGATGTGACCACAGCACACCTGGCGGACACAGGTGTTGAAGAGAAAGTCACGTGACCAGGTCCCTCACAGCTGTGCCGCATCCATGACGGGAGGTTGCGGGCAAGGGAGTGCCCAGCAGCAGGCGAGTCAGAGGGGCCTCCTGGAGGGGAGGGTCCGTGTGCTCTGCAGAGAGAGGGGGAGCACGCGATGTGGGCACGCAGGTCTGCTGCAGCCATCTCAATCTTTAAGACACGTTTTTGTTAGCTTTTTGGCACACGATACGGCTTCGAGCTGTCTGCAGTGAGCCCACGTCTGTCTCGCCCAGGGCCACGTGCTGCCTCTGCCTGCAGGGCAGATCTCACAGGGCATGGAGGACAGGGAGCAGGACTGACCTTCTTTTTTTAAACATAAATATATTTTTATGGATGTCAGAGAGGAGGAGGGGAAGAGAGAGAGAAACATCAGTGATGAGAGAGAATCATGGCTCGGCTGTCTCCTGCACGTCCCCCACTGGGGATCGAGCCCACAACCCGGACATGTGAACTGAACCAAGACCTCCTGGTTCATAGGTCGATGCTCAACCACTGAGCCACACTGGCTGGGCTGGACCGGACTTTCTTAAATGTCACTGGCGACCCCGGGGCCCACACAGCCTGACTGCTTTAGCCATGAGCCCCGCGGCATAACCCGGACCCTGTGGCAGCGGGAGGGTCACGCAGGACCCACTATCCATGCGGCACAGAACCAAAGGCGGAGGAATGTGAGAGCCTGCGGCCATGCAGTCTGCCGTGCGCTGGCTACCCCCTCAGCGCCTGAGTAATGGGAGCAAGTGGGGCATGAGGCCCCTATGCAAGGAAGAGGTGTGCCCGCCCGGATGCCCGCCGTCCATTTGCCAGGTGGGGAGGCTGAGGCTGAGGGTGGCCAGACAGAAGGGAAGAGGAGAGACAGTTCAGCTGGCACCAAACCCTCATTCTTGGAAACATGTCACACACACACAAACACTTTACAACAGCTTGTCCTAAGCCCCCAGAAGTGGCCGCAGTTCCATCGGGAGCTTAGAGCCCTACACCTGGGCTCTGAACCCAACTGGCTTCTTCCCGGGGGAGGGTGCCCGTGGCTCACTATAAGCAACACCCTGGCAGCTAGGACTGCACTTGGGCCCCTGGGAGTCTGGGAAGGGAGTCAGCCTTCCTAAGTGAGGTGGGGGAGGAGGAGAGGGAAGCGCCTGCCTCTGAAGGGTCCATGCCTGGGCACTGAGGGAGATGCAGGTTCCGGGCAGAGGGGTGCCCCTCCCTCTCAGCACACTCCCCTGTCCTGTTGGCCCACCCCTGGCTCCCAGCCAGGCCCTCAGCCTCCTCCACTTCCTACCCAGGCTGGGCCCTGCAGCGTGCCCGCTCCCAGGAGCCAAAGGTGATGCCAATAACAGTCCAGGCCTGGCCCCCCAAGAGGGAGCACCCAGCACCCCACTTTTCCTGGAGCCCACTGCTCGCCCTGGCTCACACCCCAGTGTGGTCAGTCTTCCTGTGCAGCTGGTAGAGGTGGGGGGAGCAGGTAAGGCTGAGTCACTTCTCTCGTGCTGTCCTCTTAGCGTTGGAGAGGGTGGTGTCAGCCCAAGCGCCTTGTGGCCTGCTAATCACAGAGCAATCTCATTTCAGCCTCAGACTGACCCAGGCCGCAGCCACGCTCGTGGCCTGTTTCGCAGGCAGGAAACTGAGGACCAGAGAGCTCCAGGGACTTGCCTCCCAAGGCCCGCACTCCGAAGGGAAGAGTGTGGACTGCCTTGGAGAGCAAGCCCCCTCCCCCTGCCTGTGCCCCAGCTCCCTCCCCTGCCCTGTGGAAGAGTCACTGAGCTGAGCATTCATTCAGCAAATATTTTTTGTTTTTTTTAAATTGGTTTCAGAGAGGAAATGAGAGAGATAGAAACATCAGTGTTGAGAAAGAATCATTAATCGGCTGCCTCCTGCTCATCCCACACTGGGGAGCCAGCCCACCCTCCGGGCATGTGCCCTGACCAGGAATCAAATCGTGACTTCCTGGTTCATAGGTGACGCTCAACCACTGAGCCACATCGACTGGGCTCAAACATCTTTAACATGCAGCCACCTTGGGCTAGGCTGGGGGGTGGGGGTGGGAAACAGCAGCCCCTGCTGTCCTGCCAGTGGACTTCGGGGGAGGGGGGGCCACAGACAAGGCACTGATTCGCAAGCATATTCTAGGTCAGGCAATCAGTGACAGGGACGTGTGAACACTGATGCCCCACCACCAAGGTGTACAATGGCCCCTCACCCACCGCGGGGCATCAGGACCCCGGCCCAGGGCACAGACGGGGCCCTGAGTGGGGTACGGGTGTGAGTAATATGATTTCATCCTCTGCCAGGGGCTTCTATCCTGTACCATTTGGTGTTGTCTGCCCCACAACCCGCAAAGGAGATTTTATCCCTTCCCTCTCGCAGATGCGGAAACCCAGGCTCACAAGACTAGGCACCTGGCCGGTATGTGGAACAACTCGGGATTCGAAGAAGCCTCCTGATTCTGGCCCAGGAACCACATGTGACAAGACATCAGCAGATGGAGAATTCTTGCTTGGTGAGTCTAGATTGAAATCAGGAAGAGCCTGCTGTCAGAGGAGCTAAGGAATTCTCTCACATGTTCCTCTGACCTGTTCCAGGCCCGTCCTGGAGCCCCGGGTGGGGTGGTGGGGAAGAGACCACAGCGATGAGTGAGCTGAGGGTGGTCCTCCACCCAGGGGCTCAGGGTTTAATGAGGGACCTGGGCCTGGGACCCAGAATCCTAGCAATGGTTTGGGGAGCCCCAACAAGGGAAGGGCGGATTACCCTTTCCTGACTGGCATTGATTAAATACTCTCTGTGGCAGGGCAGGGCAGGGCTGGTCCCATGTTCTCTCTTGCTGTGTGACTTAGGGCAAGATCCTGCCCTCTCTGGACATTGGGGCACCACTCAGGGGTGACTCTGGTAGCGTGATTCTAGGAGGAAGGTGGGGCCCTATTATATGTGTGGTTGCTGGGCAGACACATTCCTCCCTATTGTTGTCCAAAGGAGGTGGGGCTCACAGGGACAGCCTGGCTGAACTTGTCCTGCCTGCGACCTGGGGAAGGTGCCGGGATGGAGCAAGGAGAAAAGCCGCACCTCCTGGGGGTCGGGGCCTCACGGTGACCGCGAACGAAACCCAGTGGCTCCCGTACACTCTGGGGTCCAAAGACTGGGGTTCGATCCCAGCTCTGCCTCCAGCCAGCTGTGTGATCTTGGGCCCATCACCCAGCCTCCCTGAGCCCCAGTGTCCTCATCCACAAAATGGGGTGATAGTTGCAGGGAGCTGGCACAGTGCCTGGGAGCTGCTCATTCAGTGGCTAGTATCTGAAGCCACAAATGATGAAGCTGATGATGAGAGCGCAGCATAAAAGCTACCGTCTGTGAGCACCTCCTTGGTGTCCAGCATGGGCACAGAGTGGGTTCTGCATTGCCGTGACACGCGTGTGTGTGAATAGAATACAAACTATTCTCCTAGCAACCTCTCTCTCTCTGTGCATTATGTTTGCCTATGCATCAATCAAGAAACATACTTACAGAGAGAAGGAGAGAGAGGAGAGGGGAAGGAGGGAAGGAGGCACAAAGGGAGGAAGAGAAAAAGGGGAGAGAGAAAACAGCCTTTTCAGAGGATGAGGGCCGGCTGGCAGGGAGCAGCTCCCCCTTTCTGTATTTGAATTTTGAATCGCGGCCTATTTAAAACGGCATTTCACCTCGCCTGTCCGGTAAGGTTCACTAGCTGAGCATCAGCCTATGAACCAGGAGATCACGGTTCAATTCCCAGTCAGGGCACATACCCGGGTTGAGGACTCGATCCCCAGTATGGGGTGTGCAGGAGGCAGCCCATCGATGGTTCTCTGTCATCACTGATGTTTCTATCTCTCTCGCCCTCTCCCTTCCTCTCTGAAATCAATAAAAATATTTAAGAAATAAAAGTAAAGAAATGGCATTTGACTTAGTCTTCTTCACTTATCATTGGGCCTCAGAATGACCTGCAAGAGTGAGCTGGCCCCCACCCGTCTGGCACACAGGTAGCCTGACCTGTCCAAGGTCACACAGCGAGAGGGTGGCTGAGTTAGGCTGAGCTGCCCCAGAGGAGGAGGCACCACGGCCACTCCCGGCAGCCTCTGGCCTGGCATGCAGACCAGTGTCCTCACCCTGGCAGGCCTCTCTGGTTCCGTCTGAGAACCTGCCCCAGGCTCAGCTCTGCAGGGGGAAGAGCTAAAAATAGCCCAGCAGAGAGGACACTGGGGCTGTGGGCAGCAGGGCATGGCTTTCCCATGACTGGGGTCCGCAGACCAGTGTCCTTCCCTGAGCATCCTGGGTATCAGGCCCTGGCAGGTGCACAGGAAGCAGAGCCGGGAGCCCAGGAGGCAGAGCTGGGTCAGGCCCAGCAGCCCCACTGGGAGGAGAGAGAGGCCACATGGGAGAACACTGGAGTTAAGAAGAGGGAGGCAGGCAGGCCCCCCCAGGGGAGGCGGGACAGGACTGTGGGGCCGTGGGGAGCCAAGGCAGTTGCGGAGCAGGAGGTGACATACCAGATCAGCATCTTAGAGAGATCGGGTCTTCCCAACTCAACGAAACATTGGCACAGAGGCCTGGACCCCACCATCGGGTCCCTGTGCCCCTGCTGCAGAGGCTGCTGAGCATGCCGCCTGGCCTTCAGTCCCAGCCCCTGCTAGTCCTCCTGGGGGCCTCTGCCACAGAATCAAAGCCCCTCCCACCTCCACCCCCTTTCCCCAGGGCCCTGGGCCCTTGGAGGTGACTCTGGAGCAAGTGGACTAACTTCTGGTGCCGGTGCCCCCCTTACCCCCACGTCCCCTCTCCTGCAGGTTTAACCGTACTGCCTGCCACTCCCCTGCTGAGTAGGTTTCCCGTCTCTGCTGTAACAAATGGCCCCAACTTCACAGCCTGAACAGCACATGTTTCTGTGGGCCTGGAGGTCAGACGTCTGACACAGAGCGTGTCCAGGCTAAATCAGGGTGTGGGCAGAGCTGCTCTGGGAAGAGCCCGAGGCCACCGAGTGCCTGGGCTCCTGCTCCCCTCCTCCCCCTTCACAGCCAGCAGGTCAAGTCCCTTCTTCTTCTTTTTAAAAAAATATATTTTTATTAATTTCAGAGAGGAAGGGAGAGGGAGAGATAGAAGCATCAGTGACGAGAGAATCTTTGATCGGCTGCCTCCTGCATGCCCCCTTGTGGGGGCTGAGCCCATAACCCAAGCATGTGCCCTGACCGGGAATCGAGCCACCACCTCCTGGTTCAGAGGCTGATCCCCAACCACTGAGCCACACTGGCTGGGCTCAAGTCCCTTCTCACCTGGTGCCTTTCACCCCGAATACCTCCTCCAAGCCCTGTCCCCGGCCAAGGCTCTCTTAGGGCAAAAAGCCGGGCAGAGAAGTGAAGCCACACAAGGGCTGGGGAAAAGAGCACAGTTTTGGCCTCCTTGGGATCTGGGTTCGAGTCCTGCCTCTGCAGCTTCCTTGCTCTGCAGCCTTGAGAAACCCCTGGGCCTTTCAGAAGCTCAGATTTCTCGCCTGACCCAGGGAGCGAGGGCTGCGGGGATCACTAGCCGGGAGAAGCGCTGCTGCTTTCTTGGGAAAGTATGCTTCTAGCCCAGTGGTTCTCAACCTCCCGGCCCTTTATTTCTTTAAAAAATATTTTTTTATTGATTTTTTACAGAGAAGGAGGGAGAGGGATAGAGAGTTAGAAACATCGATCAGCTGCCTCCTGCACTGTCCCCCCTGGGGATGTGCCCGCAACAAAGGTGCACGCCCTCGACCGGAATCAAACCTGGGACCCTGGAGTCTGCAGGCTGACACTCTATCCACTGAGCCAAACTGGTCAGGGCCTTCTGGCCCTTTAATACAGTTGTGGTGATCCCCAACCGTAAAATTATTTTCGTTGCTACTTCATCACTGTCATGTTGCTACTGTTATGAATCGTCATGTAAATGTCTGATATGCAGGATGGTTTTAGGTGACCCCTGTGAAAGGGTCGTTTGACTCCCAAAGGGGTCACGACCCACTGTTGAGAGCCTTTTCATCTTCGTTACAGGAAAGAGCCACAATAAGCACATGCTTTGCTACCACCCTGGACGGCCGCCCAGGACCGCCGCCCCTGCTAGGGCAAAAGACCTTTGTTTGTTTGTTCGTTTCCTGGAGACAAAGAACCAGTTGACCTCTGCAAGCCTGTGCAGGGACACTTGTCCCAGCCATGCTGACGTTGCCTGGAGGCGGCTGACATGGGGTGGCCCAGGAGAGGGCTCCTTGAAGGACCTGCCAGCACCTGTGCCTCAAAACCAAGACGAGTCGCAGGCCTTGTGCCAGCCCCGGGGGCAACTGGCCTCGATGGTCTCCAGGCAGAAATTCCAACTGTCCCGAGTCTACAAATGCCGCCAGAACCGGAGGGTGGGGATCGTGCCCGATGTCTCCCTCCCGTCGCGGCTTCTGTGTGTCCGGCCAGCCTTCCCTCCGCACCTTCATGGAAATACATTACATGATGGATTTCTTTTTGAAATGTTTTTAAAATTAATTTCAGAGAGAAAGGGAGAGGGAGAGATAGAAACATCAACGATGAGAGAGAATCACCATCAGCTGCCTCCTGCATCCCCGCCCCTCCACCTGGGGATCAAGCCCACAACCAGGGCATGTGCCCTGACCGGGAATCGAACTATGATCTCCTGGTTCAATGCTCAACCACTGGACCACACCGGCTAGGCTGTGTGGCGGATTTTGATGTTTGGGGCATTAAATGTATATCCTTTTTTCAAAAAAGGTGTATGACATAGGAGTTTTCACATGGTTCTGAATGCGTTTTATCGTTGTTGCTTCGTTCTGTTTTCAGAGGGTGGGTTGAAGGCGCGTTACTTTTTGGTAATGGCTGGGCATCTTCTGGCCAACGAGAAGGACTGCAGGGCCCTCTGTGCCTTTCTCCTTCCTCCCCGACTGACCCTGCGGCGGCCACTCCCCACAGTGGGGGTGCTGGAGACCAGCTGGGCTCAGCAGTGGGGCCGCACGCGGGACCACGGGTGGGAGAAGGCCAGGCCTGAGAGAGCATGTGTGGCTGAGGGAGCCGGGCTTGGAGCCAGTCTCGAGCTCCCATCCCAGCTCGGCCGCATCCTGACTGTTTGACCTTGGGCAAGGTCGCTGTTGCTCTCTGCTTCCATAACATGGCACAGCACTGGCACCCACCTGGCAGGGCTGTGAGGATCTGAGGCGTACATGCGAGTGTAGCCCACACACACGAAGACCTGCGCCAACACTAGCCTCCCCTGCTCACAGGGCCTCCTGGCCCCGCACGCACCCGGCGGGCAACTCGCTTCAAACATGAGGACGGGGCGCCATTTACCGATGAGGAGGCTCACAAAGAAACAGACCAGCCCAGCCGCATGGCTCCGTGGGTGAGTGTCGACCTGTGAACCAGGAGGTCACGGTTTCATTCCTGTCAGGGCACCTGCCCGGGTTGCGGGCTCAGTCCCCAGTGGGGGGCGTGCAGGACGCAGTGGACCCGTGATTCTCTCTCATCATTGATGTTTCTCTCCCTCCCTTTCCCTTCCTCTCTGAAATCAATAAATATATATATACTAGGGACCCGGTGCACAAAAATTTGTGCACTCGGGGGGGTGGGGGTCCCTCAGCCCAGCCTGTGCCCTCTTGCAGTCTGGGACACCTCGGGGGGATGTCCACCTGCTGGCATGCCTGGCCAGCCTGGGTGAGGGGCTGAGAGCCATTTTCAGGCTGCCCACAGCCCCTTCAGGGTTCGTGCACTGGGGGG
>PVJC01043976.1:0-14299 GCA_004026665.1 Murina feae
AATTGCTTCTCTTCTCCCAGTGAAAAAAGAAGGAAGGGTATCAGCCATGAATGAGGAAGATGAAAGCTGTGCTGGACCTTGGAGGCAGAAGAAGATGTGGACTCAGTGAATGGGAGAAAGAGTCCAATAGGGAGTGGAGAATTGTTGCCTGGAAGCAGAGAGGGTCCACTTGTAGTTGTAAAGCATAAAAGTGAAATGAGACAGCACGATCGTTTGTGTTTCTCTATTTCAGATACTGGAAGATAGGAGTGGAGTAGGCAAATTCACAGATTAAATTAAAATCCCCTTTTTTGCTAGTTGAGGATAATGGGGAGTTTTGGGGGCAAGGGTGCTAAGACCCTACATAATGAAATTTTTTATAATAAGGGACCATGAGGCCGGCTGATGTGACTCACTGTTTGAGCATTGACCCATGAACTAGGAGGTCATGTTTTGATTCCTGGTCAGGGCACATGGTTCATTTCCTGGTCAGGGCACATGCCCGGGTTGTGGGCTTAATCCCCAGAAGGGGGCGTGCAGGAGGCAGCTGATGGATTATTCTCTCTCATCATTGATGTTTCTATCACTCTCTCTCATCTCTCTGAATTCAATAAACATATATTAAGAAATGAGGAACCATGAATTTAACTTTCAAAAGGGGGAATACGGACAATAGGGGGCCATAAAGAGGGCAAATTTGATGGGGTCATTGGATTGGAAGTCCCAGTGGAGGCCACTTTTGCTGTGATCAGCAGGTGTGTTCAATCAGAGAGGAAGTAGAGTTTGTTTTTGCTCTATTCCTCATGGTCTGTAAGTATATATGATGCTTAGGAGGGCAGGATGACCCAGAACACTATAATCTGTACCAGCCCATTAAAGCAAAAGCAATTTGATTAAATGAGTCAAGTAATTCACTCTAAGACATGATTGACCGATAAGCTTAATTTTCCCAGAAGCTATTTCCTTAATCTAAGAGGAATTTCCTAGTCTGGGAAGGAGATTTTTTTAGAAGAAACCTTCCAGAGCCACTTGAATATCTCAGGACATTACTATAACCAGTTTCTAAAAAGGGCTGGATTGGGAGCCATCCGCCTTTGTCTATTAGAAAGATTTCAAAACAAATACATTGGTTTTGAAACGGTTACCCTGATTGTTATTGTTCCCCATCCTCCAGCTGCCTCTCTTTGGTAGTTGTCTGCCTGTTCTCCACACTAAATGGGCCTGTTTCTGTTCTCTTTTGTTTTTCTGGATTCTACTGGTCAGAGAAATCATACAGTACTTGTCTTTCTCTGTGCACGCTCTAATTACTCTTACAGGCCAGCAGTACTACTGCCTGATTCTGAAAGTGGCATTCAAAGAGGGGTCTTACCTGATTGCCTCTGTGTGTTTGGGGGTTCGAGAGAATCCTTTCTGAAATGCTATTCCACCTCCCTCATGTAATGGGCTTGTCTCGTTTTCAGCCTTCACAGAAAGAACACCACAGACTTGTAAACCAGTCATTATCATGACATGAATTGCATTCTAAGATTAGTAGATTTTCTGTGGACATTTCATAAGATGTTGGCAAAACTTGCATTTCAATGTGCTTCCTGGATTTTAGAAACACATATTCAAATTTCTAGGAAGCCCAGAAACTTCAGGAGGCCATTTGGAAACAAAAGAGATAGAGAAATTTTTATATTCTAGAACTATTTTCTTTTTGAGCAAATAATTGACATAGCAAAATATATATTACTTGAATTATTTAAAAAGGGTCCTGTGAAAGAGAGTCATAGGACGGACTGCTTTAGGGTAGACATAAGCTTTAGATGGGCTTCTATTACTTGAGAATAATATCATTAAAGGAGGAACAACAGAGCAGCACAAAGCCAACTAAGATGAATTGTCTTCTGGACCCTTGGGTATACAAGCCCACATTCCTCTGCTTCATCCTCATTCAGCCTCAGTCCCATGTGTGTGGGGTCTGAGAAGTCATGAGAGATGAATACATGGTCTGTGACAAGAGGGAGGATACAGCAACCGTGTGACATATTCTGGAAAATGGAAAGTCTCAGTATGATTGGAGCCTAGAGTAAATGTAAACAGCAGTCTGAGACAAGGCCAGCCTGTAACTTGTAATATTTTATTGCAGAAGTCCTCAAACTTTTTGGTCTCAGGACTCCCTTTGCATTCTGAAAAACTATTGAGATAGTACCTATATTGAGGCCCAGTGCACGAAATTTGTGCACAGATAGGGTCCTGAGCAGCTGCTGGCTGCCAGCCAGGGCCTCCCTTCTGGCTGCTGGCTGCTGGCTGGACCTTCCTTCATTCGCACCACCCCCTGATGGTCAGCGCACATCAGAGAGAGTGATGGAATTCCCAGTCCATGGAACTCCCGAGGGGACACTTTGTATATTAGGCATATATATATATATATATATATATATATATATATATATATGATTTGCATTTTCTGATACTTGCCATTAAAGAAGACATTAAAGAAGAAACAAATATTAAAATAGTTATTAATTTGTTTTGAAAAAGAATAATAAACCCCTTTACATGTTAACATAAATATTTTCTAAAGGCTATTTCCCCCAAACAAATTGAATTTCACAATGCTGCATATTTCTTTATTATCTGGTTTAATAAAAGACATCTGGATTCTCATGTCTGCTTCTTCAAGCAATCTTGCAATATCACAGGTTATGCAATGTCTGGATTACTTGCCTGTACATTTATGAGAGAATGAGTGTTAAAAGGGCACATAACATTTTAAGATTATCATGAACATAATATTGACTTTTCAGATCCTGAAAAGGGTCTCAGAGAACCCTGTCCCTCCCCATGGGTCCCTAAGCACACTTTAAGAACTGCTGATTTCTTATAAAGACATATAAAGAACAAGTTGGATTTTATCTAGTTGATGATACATAGATTCTTCAATAATTTAATAGTTGGATAGCGACAAAGTTAGATGTTTAGAAACAAAATTTAAATAATTTCTCACAGTTTATCTGGAAGGACTGTTTTTGCATACATGTATATAATACCATTAATATTTTTTTATGTGTCTAGTTTCATCTACTCAAAAATAAGTAACTTGGAAGTAGGTACTGCTTTTGATTCATCTTTATAGCTACAGAATTTTGTAGAGAGTACAGAGCAAGCACCAAGTAAAGACCTGTTTAAACAAGTGAAAGAACCAAGTAAATGGCTATCAGAATATTGCAGATAAATCATGGCCCAGTCTTGAATTTAATGGCAGTAGTCATACAGATAAAGCAGATTCATGAGATGTACGGAATTCACTGTTGACTGACTAGAAATGCTGTTGACCTACTTCCTGGGTAAGAACTATGAAAAAAAAGACACACAACACCATTATTTCAACCTTTTGTGTCTCTGGTTTAGGAGGAATAGGAAGGATAGAATGGGTGAGGTTAGAAAGGATGATTTCTGGTTTCATTTTGCATATGATGAATTTCAGGTGTTTGTGGGATTTGAGCCTCTCCTAGCACCTTAGGCTGTTTCAAAATTACATAGGGTGTTATCTAATTAAGCTAAGATCTCAGTCTATTTCAATATTTGTTTTCAATGCTTTAATATTTTAGTATTTGTTTTTAAATCATTTGATGTTTCCGTGTTTATTTGTAATGTCTTCATAGTTTAAATGTTTAATCAGAATTATTGAATTTTTTTTTTCTGTCCTAACTTTCCAATTCTATAGTGGATGCCAATTTGTTGTCAGCCAAGTGGGATTAATTTGGCTGTTGCACAGTGGCTCATTTTCAAATTCACTACTTTTACGTTCCATCCATAATGTGGGGAGTTGAATTATTCCTACAACTCTGGGAAGAAATCTGCTAACCCCACTCTGAATATGGATGTGTGGTAGAAAGGAGTAAACACAGCATTTGACTTGTTCATAGAAACTGACCAAATATTCTGCCAGCATCTTCCTACATCAGAAACCTCATCTAGGGTCCATGACACATGTACAAGCATGACTATCAGTAAGAATGGCTTTTCATAGCTCACAATTCATTAAATAGACACAATGTAATTTAAACAGTGAAGCATTATTTGAAAACTGTTGTGAACAACCTAAAATGAGTTCAGAAGTGAAGAAAGTCTGGCTTCATATTTTTAAGAGAGTAGCCCAAACAAAACAAAGAACACTTCAAGTACTAAAGAGATTCAGTTCTCATGTACTTTATTGTCTTTCCATCTGGCCAGAGTTGCTATTGTATCCCATTCTTCCATATTGAGTGCCTTTATATTTTGTTTCTAATCTACTTTGCAAGCCTAATTGTTGCCCTGTCCCAGGAGGATGTGAATAATTTTAAAGTTAGTAAGAGTAGCATCTGCACTGGTAGAAAATAGTAGTCATGTATAATAATAAAATCATAATATGCTAATTAGACTGGACATCCTTCCGGACAACCTTCTGGATGAAGCCGGGGCTGCAAGGGAAGCTGGGTCCCAGGTGCCAGAGGGAAGCCAGTGCCAGCAGCTGGGGGAAGGAAGGCCTGCTCTTGTACAAATTTCATGCATTGGGCCTCTAGTTTCATTATAATTAGTCTATTTGTTTTATTTATGCCAAAAATGTATTCATCTTAAAGCTGAATACAGCCCCCAACTCTAATTATTTTCATTGCTTTAAATTTTAAAAAATTGTGTTTGTGAAAGTTTGAGCTCTTAGTATGTATCATTTATTTCTATTCATTGTATAATTCAGTGAGTTACAGAAATTGTACCATTGAAGAAAAAGGAAAATATAGTTTTGAAAACAGAATTGTTTTTTTCTTTTCATCAATTATTAATTTTGCATTTAAAGCACATAGTGAGCATAAAAATGTGAATATTCATGAATCTCACTAGAGATATTGATATATTTAAATGAATAAGAGAACATTATTTCTAGAGATATGTGAGGTGGATAATCATGATAATGTGTGAAATAAAGATATAAAACTGAAATACAAAAAAGATTCTGCTATAATACAATGGAATTTTTACCATCTCCACTCCATATAATTAAGCACATTAGATTTAAAAGTAAACAAAAGTATATATTTTTAAAGCATCTATTGTTGGAAGGAGTGCCACTATTTCTTTATCCTTTCATTTACATGCAGAAGGAAATTTCTGCTCTTTCCCATTTTGGGAATAGTTCTGTTTTTTTACTCTTGTTGTGATACGCCAGACTCTGAAATATGGCTTTTCACTCTTGAGCTGAGTCACTGCTTATGCCTGACACACCCCCTTGCTCTCTTGCCCACAATTTCCCCTCAATGTTCAGACATGGTTGGTACTTTGGGCTTCTTGTCAATATGTAGTATGTGTATTTGGACAGTGCCCAGGGCCTGCCTTTATTTTTTTAATAATACCCCTACTTCCCCACGTCTTCACTACCCTATTGCCCGTGTTCATGGGCTATGCCTATAAGTACTGTATACAAGTTCTTAGGTTATCTCTTCTCATTCCCCCAACCCCACATCAAGTTATAGTATAAGTGCTGGCCATCCTTCTTGCTGGTGCTGTCTTTTACCACCGAATCTGGTAGTGAGATGAACTTGGCATTCTTTTCTGTGCATTATTTTGGTACATACATTGACTGTTCTACAGATCACATCAACTCTGTTTATATGTTTTTTTCTTCAGTCTTTCTTTCCCCTTCTCCATTTATTGTCTGCCCCCTCACCAACCTACCCACTAAATTAGTGCTAATATTTAGATTTTCAGTGAGTTAGTTGATCCCTACTTCAGCTCCTGACTTTAACCATGTTTTCTAGTCCAGCTTTTACTGAAGATTGTTATTGCTTGGTAGGGCGGTGGTATTAGGAAGGTGGGAAATGGTGTTATAAATTGCTTTAAAACTTAATGAATCCACTTGATGGGAAAAGGGGTGAATGGTAGGATTTGCTCTCTGATTCAGTTTTATAAATTGCAAATGAGAGGGTTAAAATGCATTATTTTAAAGGCTAATTTTAGTCAACTACGAGTTGACTCTATGATGAAACATGGCTGATTTTCTTATATGGCTTCTAAATAAACCCTAAAGCCAATTTCAAAAAGTGAGACTACAAATGTAGTATGAGAAGCATCATGTTTGTTGGAATAAAACACATGAATTTTCATAGTGACTACTTTGAAAGGTTGTACTCATTTGGAACAGAAAAGATTTAGTGAGTTTATTAAATATTAGTGATATTGTCATTCATTTTAGTTTCATCATTTACATCCCAAGGAAAAGTCATTCAAATACCATGTGTTCATTACTGAATAAGCTGTAAAAACAGTTATAACCAAAGAGAGTCAGCATAGGGAGGGCTCCCAAAGGTGTGGATGTTGGGTAAGGTGACCAGATGTCCCGTTTTTGGTGGGACAGTCCTGATTTTTAACAGTTTGTCCCGAGTCCCGCGGCATTTAAAAAAAGTCCTGATTACTCTTTGTAATATTTTAAGTAATAATAAAAAATTTAAAAAAGACACGCCCCCCCCCCCCCCGGTCAATTTACCACTTTAAATCTGGTCACCTTAGTATTAGGGAAACAAAGAGTTGGAAGAAAGAAACCAGCTAAATAACTGACAAGAAGAAAAGGAAGAGTCCTGGTAAAATTTAAAAAAGGCTTGGGATTAAGACTCCACAACACTTGTTTCTTTTAGAATATGAACAGATACATTTTCACCTGTTGATTCATGTATAAGGAAAGTAACAAAAACCATTTGACCTGGCTGGCATGGCTCAGTGGTTGAACCTATAAACCAGGCAGTCATGGTTCTATTCTAGGTCAGGGCACATAGCTGGGTGGCGGGTCGATCCTTAGTGTGGGGCATGCAGGAGGCAGCCAATCAATGATTCTGTATCATCACTGATGTTTCTCTCTCCCTCTCCTTCCTATCTGAGATCAATAAAAATATTTTTTTAAAAACCCAGCCATTTGAAGAAGAGATTGTCCAGTGTTTATTAAAAATTCTTAAAGGTGTAGGGAGACAGTGCACTGTTAATCAGCAGAAATGTTTTAAGTACATGACTATAAAACATGATTTTCCTGAATGAAAATTTCTTCCTTGTGTAAACAGGAAAATTGTGGTTAGGGAGAATAATGACCATCCTCCCAAACCTGTGATTATGTTAACTTATGTGTTAAAAGGGAATCTGCTTATGTGATTAAATTAAAGAGCTTGAGATGGGGAGCTGATCCTTGACTATCTGAATGGGCCCAATCTATCTAATCTAATAAAATAGTAATATGCAAATTAACCATCTCTCCAGGATGCCTAAGCCATGACCACCAGCCAAGCCATGCCCACCAGCCAATCAGAGTGGCTGTATGCAAATTAACCCAGCAAAAATGGCAGCTGGCATCCATGGAGTTAGAGTAAACAGCAGGCTTCTGTTGCAGCTGCCTGCCTAGGCTGGCTGAGCATCTGCTCATGGTAACAATGTTTCAATTATAGAAGCCACGGTGCTGAAACAAACAGGAGGCTTCCTTACCTGCCTAAGCCTCGGCTCAAAGCAAGAGTGTTTCAATTATAGAAGATAAATATACCCCAGAAACCTGATTCCAGCCAGCCTCGCTGGGACCTTGGGTCAATGGGAGCTGTGGGCAGCCTGAAAGCCTGAAAATGGCCCTCAGCCCCTCACCCAGGCTGGCCAGGTACCCCAGTAAGGACTCGAACCCTGAAGGGACTGTGGGCAGCCTGAAAACGGCCCTCAGCCTGTCACCCAGGCTTGCCACACCCCAATAGGGTGAGGGTCCACACTGGGGAGCTTGGCCAGCCTGCAAACAGCCATCAGCCCCTCACCCAGGCTGGCCAGGCACACCAGCAGGTGGACATCCCCAGACTGTGGTGAGAGAGCACAGGCTGGGCTGAGGGACCCCCGAGTGCACAAAATTTTGTGCACCGGGCCCCTCGTATATATATAAAAGCCTAATATTCAAAGTGTCCCCTCAGGAGTTGGACCCACTGGGAATTTGATCGCTTGCTATGATGTGCACTGACCACCAAGGGGTTGCGCAGAACAAAGGAAGGCCTTGGCAGCCAGCCACTAGGGACCCTACCTGTGCACAAATTTCATGCACTGGGCCTCTAGTGTAATCATAAGGATCCTTGTAAGAGAGCTAGGCAGGAAGGTCAGAGGCAGAGGAGACATGATGATGGAAGCAGAGGTCAGAGTGATGCGGGGTCATGAGGCAGCATACTAAAGCTGGAAAGGGAGGAGAAACCTCTTATCCCCTAGGGCCTCTGGAAGGAATGCAGCCCTGCTCCCCTATTTTAGGCTTCTGACCTACAGAACTGTAATATAATAAGTTTGTGTTGTTTTCAGTCACTAATTTGCGATAATTTATTATAGCAGTAATATGAAACTAATATGGAAGTATTAATCTGAACAAGGCACTCCACTGTATCTTCAAAATATTTCTAAGCCAAGATGGGGGAGTTAAGACTATGCAACAATGGTTGCAGTCAGATTCAAAACTGCCTCAATAGATATGATCAAACATGGGATTTAAACACCTGGTTTCCAGGGCCTGACCTTCTGTAGTTATGTAATTGTGGGCAAGCTCTTTGATATGTCTCTGCTTCTGTGACCCTATATGGAAAGTGCAATTAATTATCACAACTATCTCAGAGAGAGTATTGTGGGATAAAAATAAATTCAAATGGATAATTACTATTACATAAATTAATATTTTAAAAATACATTTTATTGATTTTTTTACAGAGAGGAAGGGAGAGAGATAGTCAGAAACATCGATGAGAGAGAAACATCTATCAGCTGCCTCCTACACACTTCCCACTGGGGATGTGCCTGCAACCAATGTATTTGCCCTTGACCAGAATTGAACCTGGGGCCCTTCAGTCCACAGGCCAATGCTCTATCCACTGAGCAAAACCAGTCAGGGCATAAATTAATATTTTTGAATAGCTTAGAATATTTCTTGGGACATACTTGAACACTACATAAAGGTTTGGCTGTCATTATTACCAGTGCCAGCCAAAAGTAAATTCTGTGGACACAGGTTCAAGGTTCTGGACTTGATTTGAAACATTTCAATATTTGTAGCAATGTCTTGAATAATGACACTAAAGCCTGGAGACATAAAATTGAGAGCTACAGATATAATCAGGCTAAAGCCAATGGAATGAATATATTCAGTCTCCACCAAAAAACCCAAAAGTTTATGTCCCAAATATTTGCCAACATTATGATTTATTTACTTTAAATATATGACTAGCATGTTGTGATCTGTTCCACAGATTGAATTGTAAATAGAGTTAAACAGACTTTAGGGTTTTTTGTTTTTGTTTTTAAGAAAAATAGCCCTAGCTGGTTTCGCTCAATGGATAGAGCATTGGCCTGCGGATTGAAGGGTCCTGGGTTTGATTTCAGTCAAGGGCACACTCCAGGGCTGCAGGCTCAATCCCCAGTAGGGAGCATGCAGGAGGCAGCTGATCAATGATTCTCTCTCATCGCTGGTGTTTTTCTCTCTCCACCTCCCTTTCTCTCTGAAATAAATAAAAAATTGTATATTAACCAATGGACACAGACACTGGGACTGTGGAGGCTTGCCTGGGGTGGGAATGGTTGGGGGGGGGCAATTGGGGAAAAAGTAGACATATGTAAAACTTTAGACAATAAAAAAATAAAATAAAGAGAAATACATGTGAATTTGTATATCACAAGACTAAATTAGCAGAACACCAATGTCCTTCTTCAAGCCCTAACTATTACTGGACCACTTCCACACCAGGAAATAGCTTTGACCCAGCACGGTCCAGGAGCTTTTGCATTGCAGGTGACCTCCCTGTCCTTGACTCACCCAGGAAAATTGGAGTGAGAATAAATCAAGTTTCACTCAGGTAGAGAAGAAGAAAGAGGCCAGGTCACGAGTGCCACAGTACAAAAAGCAAAAAACGTGTGTCCCCAGTGGATGTTTGCAAACTTGAGAGTGAATTTTGTGTATTGTCAGTTAGTTCTTGGGATTATATGTTTGGGTGGGTGGGTGGGGGTTGTTTCTAAGCTTTATGGTGCCAAATTCTGACTCTGCCTTCTGGCTGAGATGATGCATGGTTCCTAACATAGTCCATGTCAGATTTGTCATGGCATTTGTCCCCCATAGCTCCCCTTCTACTTGTGGTGTCAGTTTTCATTACAATGATGGTATAATGACCTTTGGGGTCAGTCTCTGGTAAATTTTTCCTCCATCTTGTAATGATCTGGTTCTAGCCAGTCCTTTTTGTTGTTGATCCCTACAACCACTGCAGGTGTTTCCCTGCCATAAACTATTTTCTCTTTAGTTTTTAAAATATATTTTTATTGATCTCAGATATATTTTATAAAGGTACTAGGGGCCCGGTGCACAAAAATTTGTGCACTCGGGGGTGTCCCTCAGCCCAGCCTGTGCCCTCTCACAGTCTGGGACCTGCTGGTGTGCCTGGCCAGCCTGGGTGAGGGGCTGATGGCTGTTTGGAGGCTGGCCAAGCCCCCCAGTGTAGATCCTCACCCCATTGGGGTGTGGCCTGCCTGGGTGAGGGGTTGAGGGCCATTTTCAGGCTGTCCACAGCCCCTTCAGGGTTTGGGTCCCTACTGGGGTGCCTGGGTCAGGGGCTGAGGCCGTTTTCAAGCTGCCCACAGTCCCTTCAGGGTTTGGGTCTCTACTGGAGTGCCTGGACAGCCTGGGTGAGGGGCTGAGGGCCATTTTCAGGCTGCCCACAGCCCCTTCATGATTAGGGTCCTTACTGGGGTGCCTGGGAAGCCTGGGTGAGGGGCTAATGGCTGTTTGCAGTCTGGCCACAGCTCCCATTGACCCAAGGTCCAAGCAAGGCTGGCTGGAAGCAGGTTTCTGGGGTATATTTATCTTCTGTAATTGCAACATTGTTGCCTTAAGCGGAGGCCACAGCCTGCCTAGGCAGGCCAGGAAGCCTCCTTTTGCTTCAGTTCTGTGGCTTCTATAATGGAAACTTTGTTGCTTTGATCTGGCTGAGGCAGGCAGTTTCCTCCAAACAGATGCCTCTTGTTTGCTCTAGCTCCGTGGCTGCTGGCCGCCATCTTGGCTGGGTTAATTTGCATACAGTTGCTCTGATTGGTTGGTGGGTGTGGCTTGGCTGGTGGGCATGGCTTAGGTGTCTCGGAGTGATGGTTAATTTGCATATTACTCTTTTATTAGATTAGATATGATCTTTTGGTCAAGTATGTTTCATATTTAAAACTATATATATTTTTTATTGATTTCAGAAAGAAAAGGAGAGGAAGAGAGAGATAGAAAGATCAATCATGAGAGAGAATCATTGGTTGGATGCCTCCCACAAGCCCCCTACTGGGGGTCGAGCTTGCAACCTGGGCATGTGCCCTAACAGGAAATCGAGCTTTGACCTCCTGGTTCACAGGTTGACACTCAACCACTGAGCCATGCTGACTGGGCAACTAGTTTCTCTTTAATAAATCCCAGAGGTAGGGGCTCTTGTGAGAGGCTGAGGGCTCCTACTTCCTCATTCCACTTGTTGGGATCTTTCCCTAACTTCTCTTTTTCCTGACTCATAACCACCCCCTCACACATTCAGTTTGGTGAAAACTGACTTATAGAGACCTAAATGTTGGCATGTGTCATTGGGAGTAAGGTTCAGTCCAACTTTTAAATCCAAATAAGGATTACCTGATGAATTATTTAATATTTTGTCTTACCACTGCCACATAAAGACATTTTTAACAACTAATATTACTTTCTTATAGTCAGTCTCTACAAAGCTATCAATGGAGTCCCCCAAAAGCTATTTTGAGTATCCATAGTTATACTTCTTAGGGCTCAGTATTTTCATTCCATGCCCAGCTAGGAGTACAGCATCAAAATGGGTTTAGGCCTGGCCAGCATGACTCAGTGATTGAGCATCGACCTATGAACCAGGATGTCACGGTTCCATTCCTGGTAAGGGCATATGCCCGGGTTGCAGGCTCTATCTCCAGTGGAGGGAGTGCAAAAGGCAGCTGACCAATGATTCTCTCTCATCATCGATGTATCCCTCTCTCTCTCCCTTCCTCGTTAAAAAAAAATATATATATATATATATATATATATATATATATATATATATATATAATATATATAATTTTTTTTAAATTGGTTTAGGATAGTGATTGAAAAAAAAGTGAAAAGATCAGTCATCGCTTGCCTAGAGCTGGAATCATGGTAGAGGACTGAATACGAAGTATGAGGGAAATTTGGGCAGATGATGGAGATAACTTGCATCATGATTGCCATGGTGGTTATGTCAAAAGTCCAAAAATGATAGAACTACTAGTAAAAACAACGAAATCACTAAAGTAGTAATTGGTAAAAGTTTATTGTGCAACCTTAAAAAGACATTTGGGAGTACTCAAATCAAAACAAAGAATGAGGGTCAAGTGTATATTGTTTTAAGGCAGCTATATAGTAAGAGAGCAGTGACTGTTTATTCTTCAGAATGATTGAATATATTACAATTTTCAGTGGTTACCGCATATCAACCTTATAAAACTGTTCAAGTTTTGCTTCTGATTTCCAGAGGCATAAGCAAGAACTGACCTGGATCAAGTCAGTCTTGCAAAATAAGCTAAATTAAACTTTGTATGACTGTTGCCAATGGAAATGGAGTCCTTAACAAGCATCATGAGGTTGAAGTTTTGTGGTAAGATTTATTGGGGTTGAAATGGAATGTTCCCCATGTCCCATCTTTATACATCCACTGTGAAGGAAGTCCAGCCTTGTCTTCATCAAGCCCAGAAGAATGGCCAGTGTCCATAAATTCTGTGCCATTGGTTCAGTCCATTTCAGTCCCAGTTTGTATCCAGCTAGCTTAGTCCATGTTCCTGGCTACACCCCAGCTGGTTCAATGTTCAGACCTGTGCTTGGATCCCCCATGGCTGCAGGCTGTGTGGCTGCTAGTACCACATGGCTACATGGATAGAGAACACGAGAGCAAATGGGACAAGTGCATGTGAATGAGTGAGCTTTGTTTGCTTGGATTATATTATCTTGGGTTTGTTAATCACAGTAGCTGGTACATCTATAATAATCTATAATAAAGGCATACTATGCTAATTAGGCCAGACAGCCAAACGACCTTCTGGACGAAGCCAGAGCTGTGAGGGCCAAGCCCCAAGCACTAATTTCATGCATTGGGTCTCTAGTATTATATAATACTAGGGGCCCGGTGCACAAAAATTTGTGCACTCGGCAGGGGTTGGGGGGGTACTTAATCCCTGCCTGTGCTCTCTCACAGTTTGGGACCCTGGAATCCATTGGGGCACACAACACACACGGAGGGCACACCTCCCTGTGTGCTGTGTGCCCCTCACCGATTTCCAGGCCTCAGCCTCAGGGGCGGAGCTGGCTCGGATCCTCCGCCTCCCCTCCCACCCCCCCAGGCTGCCCAGCCACCTGGAATCCATGGGGATAGCCTCCCTGAGTGCCCATGCCCCCACCCCATCATAGATCTACTTCCAGGCTGCAGGGCAGCCTTGGGGCCTGAGCTGGCTTGCTCCGCCAGGCCCCGGCTGCCCTGCCGCCTGAAATCGATCGCGGGAGCACAGGCACACATGCCTCTGTGCCGGAGCCCCCACGATCACGGATCTACTTCCAGCTGCAGGGCAGCCTGGGGGCCTGGGCTGCCCTGCAGCCTGAAATCGATCGCGGGGGCACGGGCACTCACGGAGGCGTGTGTGCCGGTGCCCCGTGATCACAGACCTACTTCCAGGCTGCAGGACAGCCTGGGGCCTGGGCTGGCTTGTTGCCCCAGGCCCCAGCTGCCCTGCCGCCTGAAATCGATCACGGGGGCACGGGCACTCACGGAGGCGTGTGTGCCGGTGCCCCGTGATCACAGACCTACTTCCAGGCTGCAGGACAGCCTGGGGCCTGGGCTGGCTTGTTGCCCCAGGCCCCAGCTGCCCTGCCGCCTGAAATCCATCGCGGGAGCATGGGCACACACGCCTCTGTGCCAGAGCCCCCGCGATCACGGATCTACTTCCAGCTGCAGGGCAGCCTGGGGGCCTGGGCTGCCCTGCCGCCTGAAATCGATCGGGGGGGCTTGGGCACTCACGGTGGCGTGTGTGCCTGAGCCCCCGCGATCACGGACCTACTTCCAGGCTGCTTTCTGCCTGGAGGTGTGGGGCTGCTGGTGGTTGCTCCTCCGGCCTCCCCACCCGTGTGGCTTGCAGGAAGGCAACAGATGGCGGCAGCGGACACCCGGAGGCAAGCCTCCGGTTGTCCGCCGCAGCCATCTTGGCTGGGCTAATTTGCATACAGCCGCTCTGATTGGCTGGTGGGCATGGCTTACCCATCCCGAAGAAA
>PVJC01043977.1:0-14282 GCA_004026665.1 Murina feae
GCCCACCAGCCAAGCCATGCCTCCCAGCCAACCAGAGCAGCTGTATGCAAATTAACCCAGCCAAGATGGAGGCCAACAGCCATGGAGCTAGAGTAAACCAAAGGCTTCTGTTGCAACTGCCTGCCTAGGCTGGCTGAGCCTCTGCTCACAGCCACGCCCACCAGCCAATCAGAGCGGCTGTATGCAAATTAACCCAGCCAAGATGGAGGCTGGCAGGGTGGCTCTGCACTGGGAGCCTCCTCGGCCGGCATAGCTGTGCCAGGTGTGTCAGCTCAGTGGGGGCAGGTCTGGCCTGGGGCCTCCTTGGGGCATCCAGGAGCGCCCGTCCAGGGTCCGCTGCCTGGCTCCACCCCCTGGGGGCCTCCCCAGGGCATGCGGGAGCACCCGTCCAGGGTCCACTACTTTCATCCGCCCCCCAGGGGCCTCCACAGGGCGTGCGGGAGCATCTGCTGCACAGTGCGGAGAATCTGAAGCCAGTCCCCTGCCCGGCTCCATCCCGGATGTGTTCGCTCAGCAGCAGGGCCCCACTGAGGGATCCTGCACCAGTGTCTGCCCCTGGCTCACCACCCAGCTCTGGGCCAGGTGTGTCCCCTCAGCGGTGGGGGCCCACCAGGCATGTGCAATCGTGGGCCCTCCAGTGGGAAATGTCCAGGCCTGCACTCACCAGCCCTCCCACCCCTGAGTGCACAAACCCTGAAGGGGCTGTGAGCAGCCTGAAAATGGCACTCAGCCTCTCACCCAGGCTGGCCAGGCATGCCAGCAGGTGGACATCTCTCCCGAGGTGTCCCAGATTGCAAGAGGGCACAGGCCGGGCTGAGGGACCCCTACCCTCCGAGTGCACAAATTTTTGTGCACCGGGCCCCTAGTATTTAACATGAGCCAGTCTTTTTCATACACACACAAAAAACATAATTTAATGCCAATGAAATGTATATATGTGAATATTCTATTACAAGATATATCAATAACTGAGTTACACTAAAATAAATAGTTATTCCAATCTTTTGAGACAGCAACATATCCATATCAACAGCTAAAAAGAATCAATTTCTGAATTTGTCTTGGTATTCATAGTACAGGGAAGATGATACATGTAAGTATATTTCGTATGTCATAAAACTTTAGACCAAAATGATTGTCATTTAAAAAAATAAATTTTATCCTGATTTTTCTTGTTCTCATAAAATAAATCCAGCTTTTAAAATAAAATTGTAAAACTTAGAAACATTGAAAAGTATTTTAATCACTTCTGAATGACTAGGTTTTATGTCTACATGTTTTATGTGGCTTTTTAAGCATTAATCATCCTCATCTGAATTTTACATGTATTCACTGATATTAAAATGATTATCAAATTCAAATTGCCTAAGGCATTTATTTCTCAAAAATAATTTCATAGTTTATTTTTTTTAAAAAGCCCTTTTTAAGGTAGTGTTTAGCAGTAATGCTGTTTCTATGGCAACTCATGATTTCAGTGAAGTTCCTTTAATGTAATGTTTAAAGTAAAAACTTGAGAAAACATTTAATAAAATTTTACTTTGATTTCAAATCATTCTCCTCCTTAACATTATTTGTTTGCAGTATTTTCAAGTTGCATTGAGTTATAGAAGGTTGGAGAAATACTAAGTTTACCAACAATTTTATGAAGAGTTGTTCAAATTCCAGGATAGGAAAGCCTGAGTGGAATAATATCTAACATGTAAGAGTTGCACAATTTGAAAACAACTAAAGGTCAGTTTGATTGGAACAAGAGTTTTTAAAATACCCTGCAGAGTGTTGATATTAAGAAACAATTAAACCTTACAAAAATATAAAAATATTTTGCAAAATTGCTGAAATTCCAGAAACAGAAGGATTTAATTGTAGCAAAGGAATGGTTTTGTAGCAAAATAGGCTACATAGCAAAAACTAAACAAAACAAGAGATAGTATATATTCTCTTGGAGTTATACACTGAGTGGCCAGATTATTATGACCACCTGACATTTGTAGGCAAATTGGCTGCACACTGCATCATATGGGATATGGAAGCCAAAGGCCTGTTTGAACACCTTTGCTGTCCGCAGTTACCAAGATAAAACGTCTCCAATTCACACAGGAACACAAGGATTGGATAGTCAAGCATTGGAAAAAAGTCATGTGGTTCGATGAATCACATTTTTAGTTGCATCATGCAGATGGCAGAGTGAGAATTTGGTGGAAAGCATGGACCCCACATGCATGAGTACAACCCTTCATGCTGGTGGGCGCAGTGTTATGGTTTGGGGCATGTTTTCCCGGCATGATTTAGGCCCTTTAATTCATGTGGAACAAAGTCTGAATAGCACAACATACCTAAGTATCATTGCTGATCAAGTTCATCCTATCATGTTGATGGCGTATCCCAATGGAGATGGCTTCTTCCAGCAAGACAATGCACCATGCCACGGTGCTCGTATTGTGCAGGAGTGGTTTCAAGAACATGAGGGAAACTTTACCTTGCTTAGGTGGCCCCAGATCTCAATCCAATTGAGCATTTGTGGGACGAAGTTAAAAGAGCCCTCAGGCAGCTGGTTCCACAACCATCAAATCTCACTGAACTGGACAGTGCTATTCATCAGGCATGGTGTCAGATTCCTCACATCACCTTTCAACATCTCGTGGAGTCAATGCCAAGAAGAATCACCGCAGTATTGAAGGCAAAAGGTGGCCCAACGAAGTACTGATGGGGTGGTCATAATAATCTGGCCACTCAGTGTGTGTGTGTGTGTGTGTGTACACACATATACATATACATATACATATACATATACATATACATATCCCACGTTCAAAGGCTGTTAAATCACATTGTTTACCCATATATTCAGAAAAAAATCACTCTACTGTCATGGTAAACAACTTTCCTTCCTATTTATAATGGTCTGGCCCTCTAGCAACTTCAGTGTGAAATTATAGCCAATTTGCCTACAAATGTCAGTTGGTCATAATAATCTGGCCACTATATAATATATATAATCTTTTAAATTCATATTAAATGCCTAATAATTACTCAAGACACTTTCTTCAAAGAAAAGCTGTCAGAATCTTTAACATGTTTCTACACTATGAGCTTTCACTTGGGATTGGAAGAGATGATATGTACTTAAATAGACCAGAAAGATTACTTTCTTCAATAGAGCCTCAGAGTAATGCTTTGTTAAGTCAAAGCAAAAATATAACCCCTGAGAGTAAGAACGCATTATTACAGTGTCCATTTTGTATTGTAATTACTAAATAGTATTAGAGCCTGGAAAAAGCTCTCTTTATAACTAACACTGTTTTATCTAAGTAATGTTAGGTACCAGACTTCACTTTAACTTAAGTTGTTCCACTATGCATCCCGAAGACAGCTCCTTTGAGTTAAGTGCATTCATCAAAGAAATAAATGGTCTATTATAATATCATAAAATGATATATATTAGATTTCTAAGCAGTTCTCCCACAGCAGATTTGGCCCCACTGAGCCTGAGCTCTAGAATTCTAGATCAAAGGAGATAGAAGTGGGGTGTGAAGTGGGCCTTTTGATTGTGATGAGCAGTGTTGGAATTCTTACTTCTAGTGGATGGAAGTTTGTTGGTTGCCTCTCACCAGTTCTTAGCCACCTCCCTTTTCCTTGCAATTACTTGAATCTCCCATGTTTTGGGTGTACATAACTCTATTCAGAGTTATCTTTTCAAGGACAGATGCAACGATGTCACCTTTGCATGCAAATCCTTTAATAGCTTCCTAGTGAGCATATGTTCATGAGAAGATATTGACAGCCTGATCCTAACCATTTTTTATAAACAGACGTCCCTCGACTGAGCCACTCCCTGCCTTGAGAACACCTAACCAATCACCATTACTTATCTATGTTATATTTTCATATCCCCAATCCTTTGCTCATGCTCTTTTACCTACATGCTTTCTAAAATTTTAATATGCTTCCAGGTAACCTCCTCTTTGAAATTCCTCTTTGAAATTTGGTCTGACTTACTTACTTGGTATAAATCTCTCCCTCTTTATTTTTTTTTAAATATATTTTATTGATTTTTTACAGAGAGGAAAGAAGAGGGATAGAGAGTTGGAAACATCGATGAGAGAGAAACATCGATCAGCTGCCTCCTGTACACTCCCCACCGGGGTTGTGTCCACAACCAAGGTACATGCCCTTGACCAGAATCGAACCTGGGACCCTTTAGTCCGCAGGCCAACGCTCTATCCACTGAGCCAAACCGGTCAGGGCTCTCCCTCTTTATTTTATCCTGAAGTGATGTTTTTAATCCCTCATCACCTCCATTTCCTAATCACCACAGTATTTTTCCATCTGGTATCAACTCGGTGCCTCCTCTTTGCTCAGATTTATATTGTAGTATTTATTGCACCGTGTGGTCGTTTGTCTGTGTTTGGAGTTTTGTCTTCCTGGTACACTGAGTTCCTTGGCAGCAGGGATATTCAGTTATAGAGGGTTTAGGAAGTGCCAGGCATGAATCGAAGCACTTAGCATGAATAAACCAATTTGATCTTCTTAACAGCCCTATGAGGTTGGACCATTATCACCCCAATGTTTACTTGTAAGGTGAGGACGGACACTAAGGCAGAGAGAAGTTAAGCATTTTCTCATGCCTTCGTTTCTTTTTATGGGAAGAGAAAGTATTCAGACTCAGGCCACCTGATTCCATAACCCTTGTTCTTAACCAATTCCCTACTCGGTCTTTTGCTCGCTCTTTCTTCACATTTGTCCTTGCTTGCTTTCTGGTGTGTTTCTGTTGTTGTTGTTTGGAGTGTTCAGTGCCTATGATGCTTCCTAACATGTAGCTGTGCATGTTCCCAAAGCAAACTAACTGGTTTGAACACAGGCGCCTGTGGAGTAGATCTTGAGGAAAGTGGGCATAGTCTTCCCAAACAAACTCTTCAAAAGTTTAATAAATCAGCCAGGCCAGTAGATTCAATTCCTAATCTGAGCACATGCCAAATTGTGCTCTGGAGGCAGCCAATCAATAATTCCCTCTCATCGTTGGAATTTCTATCTCTCTCTCCATCTCCCTTCTTCTCTGAAATCAATAAAAAAATATATATTTTTGAAGTTAAATAAACCTAAGTTAAATTATAATAAACATTTGTTTCCTTAGTTTGAAACTGATAATAATCAGGATCTATTTGAAGCAGAATTAAATACACTCTTTCAGAGCACAGTAACTCATTTAATTGATTTTTAAAAAGGCAAACCCCAAATGAGCATGTAATAATTAATGGCAATAAACGCCCCCAGCTTATATTTGGAGGGTTTTATTGAGCAACTCTATAACGTAACACTGCTTTTAGAGCTGACAAATTTACAAGTTCTGAGCTGACATGTCAATGATTCATGTAAATGACCTTCAATTTGAAATCAGTTTCTGGGTCTAAGGATTCAGATGCCTACGCTTACGTCTGTAGTAATACATTTCTCTCAGCCTGAAATATCATTGTGATGCATCAGAAAGATTACTGCTGCTGTTTTAACGAAGCGATTTTTTTGTTTGAGGTCCATGTTCGTACAATTGAGTAGCTAAAGTCTGTATCGGGTTGTATGTCATAGACACACTTTACGCTGCTGAGAATAAAGCTCCCAGCAGTCAAGAAAAGTAGCAGGGAAAAGGTTACAGAAGGCATTTCCCCATGAGCTTCTATTCTGCGCATGCATCAACCTTCCTGTCTGGGGAAACTCAGTGGGTCACGGCACACGAGAATCACCCAGCAAGAAGGGCCCCTTATCCTGAGATTGCGGTGTTTATTTAGCTTGTTTCCTGAGGATGATCCCGTGATTTTAGATAGTTCAAGCTTTGAATTCCTATATTCTATGGCGTCTTCAAATTCAAGCCCAAATACCATGAAGGAACTGCTACAGACTTCCTCTTTCTCACAGGAATCACTACATGCAGCCTCCAGGTTTAAAAACGCACGACTCTGGGCTCCCTTTCCTTCCTGATTACATTTACTCCGGGCACCGACTGTGCTGCTGCTTGGGAACACTCAACATCGATCCCACTTCTGGAGAATTCATGGTGAACCACCACAACACTTCCTAGTACATATTTGTTTGCAATTAATCTTAGATCTTATTATCTGACGTAGAAGAATTATTGTATTTTACGTTTAAAATACTAACTTTTTTATCATGAACTTTTAAATTTGTACGATCCTATCCATCACTCAAAGACAATGAGGCAATAGGAGTTGGCAGGTGTCCCGGTTTTATCTAATTTGGTTGAGAAGCTAACTATAGCACCTTTTGAGAGGCACTGTGGGGGTAGCTGTTCACTAGAACAGTTACTGAATTGCAAGACCAAACATAGGATAGAAGGATCCACAATTTTTATTGTTTGTCTCATAGGAAGCAGTTTTTTTCTAACTTAAGGTTGATTTAATCATTAGACACAGTGGACACAGTACCTAGAGCCCGTGATAAGTTTAGATCCACAGAAATGTTCTAATCTTCATTTCCTTTGAAATATGAACAAAAACTGAATATATAACAGTAAGGCTTATGTCAATGAAGCCCATTGGTTTTTTTCCCCTCTTTGGATAATGGGGCCAATGAAGGCAAAAAATGCCAGTGGCTCAAGAAAGTCCTGGGTCCACAGGTTACAGTTTTGTCAGCTGCACAAATCAGTTAACCTTCTCTACCTTCCGTTTCTTTACCTATAAACAGGCCTAATCACTGTAGGGGTTCAGAATGCGTCTCCCCAGAATGTGCCATTTGGCCTGTAGGTGATTATTATTTTTTTAAATACTCATTTATTGTTTAAAGCATTACATATGTCTCTCTTTCCTCCCATTGACCCCCTCCAGTCACCCCTCTTCCCCCCCCCACCTCAGGCCCTCACCACCCCATTGTCTGTGTCCATGGACCGTGCCTATATGCATATAAGTTTCTTGGTTGATTACCTCCCACCCACCCACCTTCCCCACCTTCCCTCCAAGATTCTGCACCCTGTTCCATGCTTCCATGTCTCTGGATTCACTCCGTTCATCAGTTTATTTTGTTACTTAGATTTCACATATGAGTGAGATCATGTGATACTTGTCTTTCTCTGACTGACTTATTTCACTTAGCATGATACTCTCCAGGTCCCTCCATGCTGTCTCAAAGGGTAAGAGATTCTTCTTTTTGCACTGCTGCATAGTGTTCCACAGTATAAATGTACCACAGCTTTTTAATCCACTCATTTACTGGCCTGCAGATTATTTTAAGCTGAAAACAACCGGGGTCCAAACGACTCTAAAGGAGCTTTTATTTCCCCCTTATCTGCCTAAAAGAATTTAGATAATACAAAGAATATGGATGAGGTGTGACACCCTGGGTGAGGGGCGTACTTAGCAAGCCCTGCTTGTTCAAAGTTCTGTCTGTGTCCCGCTGTCTTTGCCAGACACAGCAAACATTTGTTTACCAAACATTTATTTTTCCATGGTCCCATGACCTGCTTCTCCTTAGCTCAGAACAGCATATAAACCTTGATTGCCTGACTGCCTGGGAGTTTCACAGTGTGATGGAGACCCTGGACATATGAAATTAAATTTTATTTTCTCCTGTTATTCTGTCTCAAGTCAATTTAATTCTTAGACCAGCCAGGAGGACCCAGAGGGCAGAGGAGAAATTTTATCTCCCCAACATAATAATAATGGTCTATGTACTTGGCATTCTTCTAGGTATGTTACAAGCATGACCTTATTTAGTCCTACAGCAACTTGGCAAAGGCTTGAACTGAATGAAGCAGACACCGCAGACACCTGCCTAAACCAAGGATCAGAGAGCTAACCTGATTCCCCCAGTAATCAGTGAGCAGTAGACCACAAAATTGAATCCAATTGATCTGAACACTGTTCTCTTTCCAGAGTCACTGTGGGAAACAGTAGTCAAAGGAAGTGATTTCTCAACACCTAAGAATCATTTATCTGTAAAGTGTTTGGTTGCAAATGGTGACATTTGCTTTTGCTAACATTTTTTCCTCAAAGCACTTTTTGATCCACATATAAGAGCTGTATGTCTATAAAACTACCTATTTATCTCCTAGATTTAAACTAATGAAAAGGTAACATATATATTTGGGAGATAAAGAAAATATAGGAAGTGTCAGGTTTTCTTTAATCTAGGCACACAGAGACATACACAGTTCACAGTCTCATGTATGTGTATGGATACATATTATTTTAGTCATGCACATGTATGTATTGTGAGAAAATTGCTGGTAGGTTATTAAATTCAAATTAAGTTTTAAATTGTTCAAAAGGCATTAGGTACTTTTAAAAACAAATTAATTCAGCAGGAAACACCACTTTAGAAACAAAATGTTTCATTTTGAAATCTGAGTTGGAAAAGGGCAAGTAAGGCCCTAACACAGAGGAGATAAAGGAACTAAAATTCTTCCAAACTTCTGTGGTTGGAGAAGTTTTCTGCTTTTCCCCCAGGTGACAAATTATTCAGTTGATGGGGTAGCAGTGGCTAAGCCATCTCCAAAGCTAAAGAAACAATTTCAATGGCAAATCAGAAGAAATCCCATAGAATAGAGCCCTGGAATGTTAGTAGTGGAAAGGATGTGGCTTAACACCTCTTCTCCCCTCATTTTGTGAAAGAATAAACTGAGGCCAGGCTGGTGGGAAGACCCAAACAGATCAGTGTCAGAATCAGTTAGAATCAGTTAGTTAGTGCCGTACTTCCTTCATAATAGGAACGGTATTAGTGAGAGAAACACATATTTATTCTGCAAAGCAAGAAATGGCACATTTATAAACTTAACAGTTAAAGGTGGAGCCTTCAGGTCTTTGTGTAGGGTAAACACCCACAATCTTATTAATAATTATTGAAAACATAATAGTGTCAGCAGTAGCATGGCCATCTCACATCAAGACAGAAATAAAAGTTGACCAACTGTTCCAGTTTGCCCAAGGCATAGAGGGTTCCCAAGACACAGGATTTTCAGGGTTAAAACTGAGAAAGTCCCCAGCACACCAGAATGAGATGCCACAGGTGTTGAAGTTTTTAAATTTTTCAACTTACATTTTTACCTTTCTTTTATGTTCATTTTGTCTATAGAGAATGTACTTGTTAATATTTAATAGCCATACAGATACATGCACACACTTCTCTATATAAAACAGAGGAAAGAAAACAAGATAAAAATCCTTACCTCAAAGACATTATTCTCTAATGGGGGAAGAAAGGTTAAAAAATAAACACACGGTATAAATGAAGTATAAAATCTGTTAGAAAATTTTAAGTGTTATTGAAAAAAATAAGATTGATCCAGGGCACCAACTTCAAGTAGAATATCCAGGGAAAGCCTCACTAAGAAGGGGACAGTTGAACATGGACTTAAGGTAAAAGATTGAGCCATGTGAATTATTGGCGTGAAGTGTGCTCCTGGAAGGGGAAACAACACAAAAGAAGAGGCTAAGCAGGGAACAAGCTTGATGTATTTGAGGAAGAGGGAAACTCCCATGTGGGCCATAAAGAACAGGAGGAGAGGAACCCAGAAAGGAAACTCCAATTCTCCAAGCTGATTCAGCTGCAACATAAAATGCTGAGTAGGCAAAGAGTTGGACTGCTAAAGCCATCCTATATAATAATCTAATCTAATAAAAGAGTAATATGCAAATTAGCCATCACTCTGAGACACCTAAGCCATGCCCACCAGTCAAGCCACGCCTACCAGCCAATCAGAGTGGCTGCATGCAAATTAAACCAGCCAAGATGGCGGCCAGCAGCAACTGAGCTGGAACAAGCAGGAGGCTTGCCCTGGCAATGCAGGAAGCTAAGGTTCCTGTCTGCTTAGGCTGGCTGTGGCAACAAAGTTTCCACAACAAAGTTCCAATTATAGAAGATAAATAAACCCCAGAGACCTGCTTTCAGCCTGAGGCTCAAGGAAATGCTGGGAGCTTAGGTTGTCAGGGGCAACCTGACCAGGGCTCCCGTTAAAGCAACAAAGTTTCAACTTTAGAAGTTAAATAAATTCCAGATACCAGTTTCCAGCCAGTCTTGCTGCAAATAGCCATCAGCCCCTCACCAAGGCTGGCCAGGAACCACAGTAGGGACCTGAACCCTGAAGGGTAGTGGCCAGTCTGAAAATGGCCCTTAGCCCCTCACCCAGGCTGGCCACACCCCCATGGGGTGAGCGACCCTACTGGGGGGCTTGGCCAGCCTGCAAATAGCCATCAGCCCCTCACCCAGGCTGGCCAGGCACACCAGCAGGTGGACATCCCCAGAGGGGTCCCAAACTATGAGAGGGTACAGGCCGGGCTAAGGACACCCCCCCCCCACCAAGTGCACACATTTTTGTCCCTTAATCCTATATAATAAAAGGCTAATATGCAAATTGACTGAATGGAGGAATGACCAGTTGCTATGATGCACACTGACCACCAGGGGACAGATGCTCAATGCAGGAGCTGCACCCTGGTGGTCAGTGCACTCCCACAGGGAGAGCATCGCTCAGCCAGAAACCAGGCTCACAGCTGGAGAGCACAGCAGCAGTGGTGGGAGCCTCTCCCACCTTCGTGGCAGTGCTAAGGAGCAGTGAGCCTAACAGTAATGAGCGAGGGATCCCAGATTGTGGGATGGTGCAGGCTGGGCTAAGGGACTCCTCCTCCAGTGCACAATTTTTGTTCACAGGGCCTCTAGTTTAAAATAACATACACCATAGAGTGGTTCTGTCAGGAGGAACAAAAATGAATGCCTCTAGAGACCAACAAGGCAATGGCCTCAGTAAAAGGTGTTGACCGCATACTACAGATATGAGGTTTGAGAGGTTTAGTGATCCAATAAGCATGTATAGGAACTATGATACACACATGTCAGGAGTTTTGTAGATTGGGGGAAAATAGAGTCAGTCCTTTATGTTTAAAAATGAACACAGATAAATTACTTTGAAAAATAACTATTCTATAGAACAGACATAGCACTTCACGTTTGCTAATAATTTGCTTTATCCTATATAATAAAAGCTCAATATGCTAAGTGTCTGGCCAATGGGTTGACCATTTGGTCGACCGCTTGACCATTTGCTATGACATGCACTGACCACTAGTGGGTAGATGCTTTGACTGGTAGGTTAGCTTGCTGCTTGGGTCTGGCAGATTGGGACTGGGAAAGAGGGCTGGACATGTCCTGGAGCCCTCCATGTGGTCCCTCCTTGGCTGGCTGGTCCCCACTGGCTCCAATTGGGACTGAGCAAGACAGCCCCGATCGGCCCCGATTGCTGTCTAGGTCAAAAGACCCCACCTGTGCACAAATTCGCACACCGGACCTCTAGTATCTTAATAAGAGGCAACAGTGATATTAATAAAGAAAACTAATAATATTTCACAAATGTGTCTTAAAATTCATAGCGGAAAGCTAAGCTTAAGGAAAACATTTCTGATGTAACAAGCGAAATGGTTAAACAGTTAACACACAAGTTCCAGAACTGAAGTGTAAGCCAAAACATAATTAACAGATGTGTGTGGTATTAGCCAGTACTTGGTCTGTGGCAGTGGCGGTGTTGAAGACCTAGAAACTGTGCTATGCTATTTAGAATTCAGCAGATGTGATCTCATCTCAGCAGCTCGCTAGATACCTTGAGAATCTCCTCTACTCCTTACACCACTCCCCTTCCTATTTAGACTACTCTCATGGCTATTAATCAATCTAGTCTCATCCTTGCCACATCTCTTTTCCAAAATTATCTTTCAAATTGCAAACATGATCACATGCACATGTCATTCTATTACTTAAAATTCTTCAGGCCTCTCCTATTCAACTTCAGATGAAAAGCTAATCTTCATTTTGTACCATAAAAGTCACTCATAAACGGGTTTGTCTAGGTCTCATTTCCTGGTAATTCTCCATGTGGACTCCACATCTGTTTTCCCTTTTAGGCCCTCAATAATGCTATTTTTTTTTCTATTTACAATTAGTGTGTCTCTCCTATCCTCATCCCAATTATTCCCTCACCTACACTAATTCTTGCTCAGTCTTGAACTCCTTTATGAAGTTTCTTTTACTGTGCCTCCTCACCATGCTTTTCTGGGTCTCCAAAGGAGACCCCTTCAGAAGAGGTATACTGGACTTTCACAGATGCTTTCCTTCTCTGTCTCCCCTACCAGGCTGAATTATTTGAGCGTGGGAGCTGAGGTCGATTCATCTTTGTATCCCTAGCTCTTAGAACGATGTCTGGCATTTAAGTAATTCTTCTTAGAAAGATGAAAGAATGAATAGTTTAATGAATGAATAAAATAATGGACATAATCTCGGGCAACTTAATTTACTTAAACCACAGGTTTTTCATCTGTGAAGATACTTTTATTTAGCTATCACTCACTTTAAACATGAAGTTTGATCTTTAGCAAATTTCACCACTAGCATTTTCATCAAGAGTGGATGCCTATGTTACAGAGTTGGGAATAATAGGCTCATATATTTTCTACAATTTCTGTAGCAATGTCCCCACAACCCTCAACAATGTTGTAATTATGTGTTTAAAATTTCATGTACAATTATGGAATTACTAATCAAACCTAAGTATGAAATAATAAAGTAAATAACCATCTGCTGCACTGGCTTTCAGATTCTTTTATTAGGACCCATGGAAGACATTTGTTATGCAAGCTCTCATATAGAATATATATAAAATAGTAAAAGTACAAATCATAACTATTCAAATTGAAGTTGAAATGGGGACACTCAGTCTTTTACCCTTAATTTTCTCTCCTACCTTTCTCCTGTGGATCTGCAATGTACATTTGCCATAGTATTTATGAATATCCAATTCTGCTATATGGAAAACAAGACAAAGAAACAGAAAGGCTAAAACTCAGAAGAAGTAAAAATGGGTTTGTGAAACATAGTATAATTCAAAAGAAGTGTGATCGAAAATAAATTAGTAACTTCTAAGATATGGATATCGGGGAGAACCAAGATGGCGGCATGAGGTATATACCTAAATGCGCAGCCTCTACAACTATATTTTTAAATACAACTATACAGATAAATGGCCATCCTCCAGAACCAAGGGAGGGAAAGCTTTACAACCAGAAGGCAAGAGAAGGAGTGCTTTGAGACTGAGTAGAAGCTCCCAGGGCCAAAACTGAAAGGTACTGATGGACGCGCGGAATGGAGGAGGCGGCGCGGCGGCGCGGCCCCACGGGTGAAGGGGAGCGGCGGCTGCACTCGGTCGGGTTCGCGGCTAGGAAGGAGATTATGGACTCCCGGGGTCGCACTGAATACAGCGCGGGCTGCAGGGCAGCGGGGCTGAAGACTAGCGGTTTTCTGGCGGTGCTGTTCGCAGGAATCACTGGTGCGGAGATTTGGGGACTGAGAGGCGCACGTAGACCCCGGGGCTTGGAGACACCAAACCCGGAGAAACTGCGGCATCAGCCGCAGAAGAGCAGCCATTGTGGGTTGCTCTGCTCGGTGACTCTGAGACCCCGCCCCACCCCACCTACAACCCCGCCCAAGCTGTGTGCCTGCCAGCCTTCAACATAACCTAAGGGTCTGCAGTCGGGGCAGAACTCCAAAAGATCCAAACCCCAAACAACAAGGAGAAAAGCCTGCAGATCATTTCCTCCCAGTGATACCTCCCAGTGATAACTACAAGATGGTGCACTCAGCCTCCAAAGGCATACAACAAGAGTGTCCAC
Organism: Murina feae; assembly: GCA_004026665.1. Lineage (NCBI taxonomy): Eukaryota > Metazoa > Chordata > Mammalia > Chiroptera > Vespertilionidae > Murina > Murina feae. Next base: position 13,656 of record PVJC01043977.1, read on the forward strand.
CCCAGGTGATTGGGGAGGCTGAATCACTGGGCCCTATAGGACACCTAACACAGAAAGCCAAAGTGCGGAGACTAAGAAACAGATCACAAAAGACAGAAATGGAGGAACGCAAATGACTGGATATAGAGTTCAAAACCACGGTTATAAGACTTTTCAAGAATATTCTAGAGACTGCCAATAAAATTAGTGAGACCCTAGAAGATATGAAAAAGGACCAGCTAGAAATTAACCATACACTGACTGAAATAAAGGATAATTTACAGAGATCCAACAGCAGACAAGAGGATCGCAAGAACCAAGTCAAAGATATGAAATATGAAGAAGCAAAACCCACCAAGCCGGAAGAGACAGAAGAAAAAAGAAAAGAAAAGAAAAAAAGAACCAAAAAATTTGAAGATAGTGTAAGGAGTCTCTGGGACAATTTCAAGCGTACCAACATCAGAATTATAGGGGTACCAGAAGAAGAGAAAGAGCAAGATATTGAAAACCTATTTGAAGAAATAATGACAGAAAACTTCCCCCACCTGGTGAAAGAAATAGACTTCCAAGTCCAGGAGGCGCAGAGAACCCCAATCAAAAGGAACCTAAGAAGGACCACACCAAGACACATCATAATCAAAATACCAA